>JAQFZP010000759.1:0-27262 GCA_034695745.1 Geophilus truncorum | reverse complement strand
CTGTTGCGTTACCGGAAATGATACGACAAATTTCAAAATGGCAGATTGAATTTTGATTTAAGTTTTTTTCTGTCCGAATTTAAAATAATGAATCCTTGAATGTAAGTAATTAAACTTTGTTTAATTGTTGATAAAAGATTAAAAATGTGTTTATGTTAGTGTGAAAATGACGAAGGGAGCCGATCACTCTTGTAACATCGATCCCGAACAAGAATAAGAAGAAGAAGAAGACGAAACGGGTTCGGGTAAGATGTTGGAAACTGCTTTCAAGAAGTTAAAAGTTGATGGCGATAAGTGAGTTGACACGAAATACAATATGTTTTGTGAAGTGTAACTGATGTACCGTATATTTGTTATTTGTAGCCATCCTTCCAAACGCAAATCGCGTCATCCTTTTGCCTTGAAAAAATTCCACACATCAACAAGTTGGACGGAGTCGTTAGAAAGTCGAAGGACTTTTGGACATCCGACGCGTTTGAAAAGGATAAATGGCAAGAAGGAAACTGAGAAAGTAGATCATAAAATATTCTCGGGTTCCAATTTTACCGATTTTTCCACACTAAATACATGTGGCGATCAGTTCAAGGAGTGTGGATTTGCCATGGCGTCGTTCGGCAGCAAACCGAGAACGAAAAAGTGCGACGAAGCTGTGAAAACGCCTTTAGTGGACACTCCGGAAACGATTCGACCCACGGAGATGACTTGTTCGCAGGAAGCGAGACTCGACGACGTTACCATGGACGAATTGGCCAGTTATTTCGAGAATTTTGTTCATATTCCCAAAAAGATGTCCTCAATGGCAGAAATGATGTACACATGAAACGAAAATTTTACTCGTTTCGGTGCAATCATGTTGCATCTCTGTAAATAAAGAAATTTGCATTATAATTATTCAAAAAAAAAAATACAATTTGTTTCGTTATTTATAACTAAAATATTAAAAAAAAAAAAAAAAAAACATTTTATTGAATTTATTTAAAAAAAATTATATATGTGAGAATCGACACGTGAAAAAGAAATTTGATGTTTTATTTCAACAAATCGACTCTGCAGCTCTGTAAATATAGATATTTGCATTATGATTATTAACTACCGTATTTTTCCGAATATAAGCTCCACTCCACCCTAGATGCGGCGTATGTAAAATCCAGTGTTGGCACCGCTACTTAATTTTTTTTATCGCGCTACGCTAACGCTAACTAGCGGTTTAAAATTTTAACATTATTCACACCGTTTATTATCTATTTCTAATTTTAGATGTCAACATTTCGGATATTTGCATTTTTATGCAAATAAGCCTATTTACATATGCAAAACTAAACCTTCGAATTTCGGCTTGAATATAAGTATTCGTATTCCTACGTTTCCAGATACGCTCTTTCACCTCCTGTGATTAGTTTTTCGATTGCGTAACCGAAAAGATTTGACAAAATGATACCAATTATGCTCAGTTTTTCATTTTGTGTTCACATCTACTAATTTATCAGAGCTGGACCCTGGACCTATATGCGCAATATCTTTTAAACTCCTTGCACCAAGATTATTTCTCTTTGTGATTTTATTTTTATTTACTAGTGTTGTCTTTACTCTGATAGATTAGTAGATGTGACCACAAAATGAAATACCGAATAAGAGGTACCTGTACCGTATTGTGTATAACCTTATCATCTTCTACTGACCATTTTCTAAAAAATGTATCTTGAAAAATAAAGTCGATTGGTTATTGCATCGATAGATCTATTTTTCATGATTGCCAATACATTTTTAATTGCAAATAACTTTTAGCTCATCAGAAGTAATCCTACTGTATGCATACAATACGGTACCGGTACCATATTGTATTTGTTTTTTCCATCAAGATTCATCTTTTTCATAATAAAATGGAAAGAAACAATTTGAAAAAATATACTTCCCATTCATTATTTTCACCACACTATTCAACTCTTTGTTAAACGCAGCCGCAGCGCTATCTATTAAGTAAAACTAAAAACCGTTAGTCCTTTTACCAATAATTGCGTAAACAGTTTCCACGACAACGACGTGTTTTGTTTTCTTTTCTTTCCTTTCCTTTCCTTATCTTTACCAAATTTGCCAGCAAATAATCAATGTTTTTCTGTCCGTATTGTATCTCTCCCGGAGGAGTGATGCTTCTCATCACTCCGTCCATCATCCGTCGCATTCTAATTGTCGAACTTACCTGCCATTGGATATTTCTTCTGGTTGCCGCATGTTTCATGCGAATCACCGACAAATTCCTCTTGAGTTGGGGCTGCGCCTACGCTTCGAGCAGTATGTCTGGTTCCTACATGTGGCAATTCGTTTTCGACGACGCAGAGGACGACGCAGAATTCCAGAAAGAACCGGAAACAGTAATCATTAATTCATTTAAAAAAAAAAAAAAAAAAAATCTAATTCCAGTAGACTGTTGAATTTACAACTGTACTGGAATTTTTATTTTTACTTTTATTTTCAAATCTAGAAATCTCGAATTAATGCTCTCCATTTGTACGAGTACTCGGTCCAGGAATTACTGCAAATTCTACGCGATCACTGTCGAAGAACCAAAGCCAACATTCTTCCTTAAATAAAGCAAATTTTCTTCTATTATTTATAAAAACGAACATTGACAAATTGTTATTTATTGTGTTTCGTACAACGCGTGTTTAACGATATGCGCGTCGTAGTTAAGTTTGGGTTTGGGCGCGTGCAAATGCGCCGGATGATACCGGTCGAAAAAGTTGACCACCTCGTCCGGTTCGCGATTGTGATGAATGTAATAAGCGTCCAGAGGACTGAAATTGAGTTGGATAAAATATTAATAAAGTATGGTACTGTAATTTCAGAAATTCACAAAATGTTCAAAATTACTATTGTGGCTTCCATCCGTCGCGGTTCGTTTTCACGATTTGGAATTTTGCCACTTCTGGTAAAGTTCCCGTCAAATCTCGGTATTTATCGCGATGTTGCTGAGCTTTCTCGTACAACCCGAAAGTGCGTCTGTAACGTTCGTTGTCAACGTCTCGTAATTTATACGGCACTTTAGGATGAAAGTACGGCACTGGTTTACGGTAATACGACAATACTGATCCCTTTAAAAAAAAAAATAAAAAAAAAAATAAATAAATAAAAAATTCACAACAATGTCGAAATTCCTCACCGGACTCATTCTGAAGCCATTGCGAAACGTCGTTTCTCTTTTATCATTGTGATAAATGCAAAATTCATCCGAACTGCTTCTCCCCCCCGTACGAAAATTCTTGCCCGGACAATGTCCAGCGTATCCCGGAAGAAACGACGGCGGCGAATAATGTGGATTATCGGTCGCAATCAACTTCCCTTCGACCAATTTCACGACCGGTTTCGAACTCGAACTCGGTCTAGAAGAAACCCCGTAAAATAACCCGTGTGGCGAATCGTCCATTTTCCAACTCTCAAATTTTTATTAATTAACGAGACAACAATTAAAAAAGAATAATAATAAATTTCGCCACTAGGTGACGCTCAAATGGTTAAAATGACTATTATAGGAACTAGGATTCGTCGATCCAAATAGTGCTGAGTGCGGAATGTGGTAAAATAATGTTACTAAACGACTCGATGGCCGCAATTTCGGCTTCGGTGCTGCGAATCCAGTCCAATTTGATGTGAATCATCATCCAAACGTGCGCCGAAGGAAGAAACAAATTATCCATGAATCGCTGCATCTTTAAAACCCAAAAATCTCTATCGGTCGACCCGGTCCAATCTCCCAACTTGTCGAAGGAAAAATGCTTCATTACATTCGAGTAGAGATTCCCTTCGGAGCTGGACGTAATGCTTCTTTGCGAACGACTCATCGCTACAATCTAGTACCGGTAGGCGGTAATCAAAAAAATAAATAAAATAAATAAAATAAAAAATTCAATTTTAACAACTCAACTGACCGATTGGACGTCAACTTCCGCACCGACTTCGATCCAAGTTTTAGCATTTTCGTCTTTCCCCAACGTTAAAATTCTATTATCGGCGTGTATTAATTGATCTTTGAGCCCATCCGGTATCATCGTTTTAAACCTCAAAATCTTCGACATCACTTTGCCGACAGTGATTCCTTCGACAGATCTTTCGGTAATGTTCGGTTTGATGTTCGGTTTGATGTTCGGTTTTAAGAAAAGCTCAATGCTTTCGGTGAATGCCAGTTTCCCGCAAACTTCTCTCGACTGACTCAACGTCAATTCGGTGTAAAAAGCGTCGCCTATCATAAAAATTGCGTCGACGAAATCCAAAAACGTCATCTAGAAAAAAGAAAATTCTAATTATTAACAAACTTTAACAACATTTATCAACATTTTTACTTGTAACTCGAAATCGTAGAATTGATCGTTCTTAAAACTTGGCATCAACGTCGACAACATTTTCACCAAATTGTTCACTTTCAAATTATAAACTCCGAGCAAACAGAGTTCTTTGAGAAACCACAAAAAATGACGAATTGTGATGTTTTTGTTCGGATCACCTTCTCGATAAGCCGCACAAACTCTCCGATAAATGCAGCACAACGAATCCACGTAATCGATCACAAAAGGCGTTCGATCCGGATCCGCGAACAAAACTCCGCTAAATTTCCCGTTCCACTTCTCCACGTGATTGATGAGAAATAAATTGAAGCAGTCGGTGGCGCAAATCTCTTTTCTCGAGTTCTCGTTCAACAAATTGTACGACAAAATTATCAACTTTCGCACGAACTTCCACGGAATCAATTTCTTTTGCGTCCAAGAAATTCTGTTCGATCCAGTTCCTGTTAAAAAATGGGAAAAATAAGTGATAAAAAACACCAACGACTCATATTCTTACTCAAAACGTTCATAATTCGTCCGAGAGACCATCCGAACGAATCCAAGTTCAAATCGCGACACATTTGTAGAAATCTCGTGCAATCTAAAACTCCGGCCGATAGCGAATTGTTTGTTTTTCCTAAACAACTATAAGTCGAATAAATCGATCTCAGACACGTTATTTTAGTCAAAATTAAATTCCTAATCTGAAATTAATTCAAAAAAATTATTATTAATTTTTTTTAAATACATTAACTTTTAAATCCAAATGTTTACTCTTTGTTTTTCCGGTTTCCAATCGTATCCGTTCATTTTTGGCAACGCCATGTTTACGTCGGGACAAAACAATAAAATCCCGTTACTCAAATCTTTGTACGGACTGACCGCTTTTCTCCCGTTCTCTTCTACTTTTTCGATGATTTTATCCTGGTCAAACTCGTACTCGTACTTGGCTCCGTTTTTGTGAAAAAAAATTCCACTCCCCGACTTCCTGTCGTCTTTCCAAAATCCTTCGTACTTAGACCCGTCGGCGTAAATGAAAATACCGAATCCATTTCTTTTATCGTTTTCCCACTGTCCTTTATACGAGTGATGTTGAAACAAACACACGCTAGGAGACGCTTTCATTAACCAAAACTGTTCTCCGTGACCGTGCTGCAATCAATCAATCAATCACTTTACGACACTACGTCTATTTGTCTCTTTATCTCACTCTTTTCCCTTTCCTCCACATCCCTTCGAACAACTGTTCCATTTGCTTAAAATACATAATCCCCCATCCGTCCGGGAATCCGTTTGTCCACTCTCCGTTATAAACGCTTCCAGATTCGAAATGTTGTATGCCTTTACCGTGTCGTTTATCGTAATTCCAATCACCGTGATAAAACCAAGTACCTTCGGCATTATAATCCAACCTACCCTGTACAGAGTATAAAACTAAAAACTTAATACAGTACAAACAACGAGTAAAAATAAAAATAACGTAAACCAACTTTTCCGTGTTTTCTGTCGTCGTTCCAATCACCCACGTAAAACACGAATTCGTTTCCCTCGCAGTACGATCCGTATCCGTGTTTCCTGCCGTTCCTCACCTGTCCCGAATACCAACTTCCGTTCGGCCATTCGTATCTTCCGAATCCCGTGATCTTTCCGCGGTCGAAATCGCCTTTGTAAACAAGTCCGTCTATCCAAGTGTATTTCCCTTGACCGTGCAAAGTGCCCGAACTTATGCGACCTTCGTATCCGTTTCCGTTCGCGAACGACACTTCGCCTTGACCGTCGAGTCGATTGTTGATTACGGTGAATCCGCTATAGTAATCGAACACACTGTTGGGGGGGGGGGGAAATAAACAAAATATATTAATAGAAATATTTGAAAAACTCACTCGGGAACTTCTTTGCTTTTCGGCTCTTGTAGTTGCAGAGTCGACTTTGAGCGATGGAGAGACATTTTTAAATACCGGTACGTAATTGTTTTATTGCAACAATGTCGTGTACGTCAGGGATTACAAATGTCGTTTACGTTACAAGAATCACAAATGGGTTTGTAGCGATTTAGAAATTGTTGCAGCGGACATTGTCGGTCGCATTCGAGTTCGAGTTCAAGTGGCAGTGAAATGAAATTTTCTTGAAGATAAGACAAAGTGCGAAAAGTATTGTTTGTGCATTTGAGTAAAACCAAAACCAAATTGGAGGAGAACGGATCGAGAAAACTCGTTCTCCAGCGTCGATTTTCCGTATTTTTCCAGTCAAAGTCGACAAAAGATTTGACGCCGTCGTTGAATAATCCGAGTAAAGTCATCAACTTGACCATCGCTCCGGAGTGCGAAAATCGTACGAGCACCGTCGGTTTGGGATCCGAATCCGAAGCAACCGATCTGTATAAAAAAAAAATAATAATAGATATACATTAAGTGTTAAAAATTATTTTTAAATGTTTACTCTAGATTTTCCACGATGTCGCAAACTATCGGACACGCTTGTTTGTAGTTAGTTTCACTTTCGTATCCGAACTTGGCGTAAAATTCGACGTCTTTGACAAACTCCAGTAACTTGAGATCGTTTTCGTCGAACAATGCGCACCAGGGCGATCTAGTGTTCGGAAACCACGCAATTTCGTACCGACAGCCGTTGTACATCACTTCGACGTCCTCTGAAAATGAAATTTAACAATTTAACAATTTCGTTGATGATATCGAGTAACTTGATCCGTTATAACCTGTAGAAATGTCATCCAAATCGAGACGGTCTGCCATTTTGTTCCTTAAATCCATCACTAGTTTCGCCATCGCTTTTTTGACTTTTCCAAAAGTCAAATTCTGATTTCTGTTCCATTCGGAGCAATTTCGGTCGAAATAAAGCAAGACGTTGTCGTTTTTTAGTTCCACTTTTTGCCACAAGTCTTCGCGAGATTCCCAAAATCCTGCGAGAAAGCTACGGAGACTCGAAATGATTCGAGTCCCGCTCATGTAGCGTACATCATATCGTGTTTTATTATCTTCCAGAAACTGAGGAAAACGTTTCACAAAACGTTGAGCTAATAAAGCAAAAAAAATTAAAAAATAATTAAAAATTAACAGTTTCTAATTTCGACACCAAACTGCTTTAAAGGTTTCTACCAATTCTCGTTTGTTCCAATTTCCCCTCTGGCGTTAAATCCTTGCTTAAAGGATTAAACGATAATTTCCACTCGCTAAACGTTTTCAAATCTTCATCGCAAAACCCGCCTTTAAAAAGATTCAAATTCCAGTTCAATTCTATTTACCACTGTCACTATCAATTCACAAGTGAACTGGAAAATGCAAAATCCTACCTTTCGAAGAAAGTATCAAACTTTGTAACTCCGGTAGTCGTTTTTGCATAAAAATCGAGTCAGTATTTGACGGATATCTCGTTCCGTGACGACTCAAATAATAAAACAAAACCGGACTACATCCGGGTATTCGAACTTGGTCGTCGTTTGTGCCCCGTACGTGTTCGTACGACGTTTTCGATGCGAAAAACACGTAGGGATTGGGATCGTGAAAATAACAATAAGGAGAGAAATAAAATGAGTATAAAGCAATACCGAACAAACTGAACAAACTCGTGGAAACTGCAACCACCATCGACATTTTAAAATTAAAAAATAAATTCTAAAAAGTTCAAAATCCACAATTTTTTATAAACAAACCACTACAATATCAATTACAGCTACACGTGTTTACGAGTGTAGTGTCAATAAACCGAAAAAAGTATCAAAATTCAATTATTTTATTTATTGCATAAAATACAAAAAGTGGTTAAAATCATTTAAATTCAACACAAGTCCTTTAAAATAATATAAATGCCTTTATTAAAATTGGTTAAAAAAAATCCATCAAACGACGAAAGAAAAATCTCTCTGTGCCAATTTCTTATTCCTTTTCCTCGGTTTGGCGTTGTGTACGGCCAAACCCCTCACAATCTCGCATCTAACAAACATCATCAAAAACGTCTTCTTGGCGGCGGGACACATGTCTCTCAAGTCCAACTTAAATTTCTTCCTCAAAGCGGTGGCGAGTCGCAACGCGGGTCGATCCATGTGAACCACGTTCCAGAACATGGATGAGAAGAAATCCTCGAATCTTAAAACCAATCCCATCAATCTTTCTGTCGGAACTACGATCTCCTTGTCGGGAAACGGAATTCCGTTCGTCTTCTCGAGCCACAAAGCGAACAACTCCGTCGCTCCCTTGTTCAAATTGCATCTCTGCACCCAATTCTGGCCACATATGGCGCACGAATGCTTCTCGAAAACGCTTTTAGCGATGAATCCTGCCACGATCGACAATCCGTTCTGTTTCGGGAACTCTTCGTCGCCTTCGGGCATCTTGGGCGCGACCAGTCTGTCTTTTTTCTCCATCAATTTTGTCTGTGCCGACAGTCGTTGCACCACTTTGGGGAAAAAAACCGGTTCCAACTTGAGAGACTTCAATTTCTTGGGTTTCATCAACGTCGTGACGCTCAGTTCACGAAGCGAGTTCCTGATCGAATTTGACGTCACTTTGGACCGCTTTTCTCCGGCCGTTTTGTTTCTGAGTTGCGTCATTCGCGCGTCTTTGAGTCGCAGGATCTTGGTGTTGATTTTCTTCCTCGTCTGCACGTGCAAATCGTTACACAGTTGACCCAGGGAACTTATATTCAAATGCCAAGCGCGGAGACACGGTTTCGGTTCTTTTCCTTTCGTGTAGCACAAATTCTTCATCTTCGCCAACAGTTGATTCAGTTGTTTCGGATACGCGGCCGTGTCGTCCGGAAGTTTCCCGCAAAAATGTCCGTACAACTCGGCAATAGTGCGCAGAAATGCAGCAGTGGACGTCGCATCTTCGTGTCTCTCTCCTAAAAACAACAAAACTCTTTAATAAAATTTATAAATGGGCCGAGACTATTTCCACAGAAATTTCTGTCAAAATAGTCGGTGTCTATTTTATCACAGAAAAAAAAAATCGATTGCAATTTTGACTAATTTCGAAATTATGTAATCAATTTTTTTTGTTTTTCCCTGTTCAAAATTTCGATTAATTTTACTTAATTTAGAGTTTGAAACCCTACAGTTTTTAGTTTTTTTTTTTCAGTAAAGAAATTTTAATAAAGTTTTTAAAAATTAAAGATTTTTTTAAAAATATTTTTTTGCTTATATCTCGATGCAAATGCGAACATTTCGTAATTACGCATACTTTGAAAAAATTAGATAAAATTCAATTAAGTAAAATTAATTACTTTTTTTTTTTTTTTTTTTTAAATAGACACTTCCGTTTTTAAATTTCACATATTTCACAATTTTTACCATTAAAATTCCCAGAAGAAATACTCGCCGCCGTCTTAACGTCGAAAACCTGCGTCGCCATCTTAGTGGTCACGTCCCCGTATCCCACGACCGCCAAATGCTTAGCGCCCACTTCCGGCGCGATGTGGAAGCCTCGATCTTCGCTTTCCTCTTCGTCCATCGAACACAACTTCTCCACCTGCTTCCAACTCGCCACCGATTTATCCCCGAAATGAATGTCGCTCTTCCGAAACGAATAAAACAATCTCTTCAACAAACTCGGCGGGTCGAAAACAACCCAAATCCTATGCCCCATGAAATAAATGAAAGGCCTCGTCATCGAAACAGCGAAATACTCCATCAACTGCTGCGTGAACGCCGAATACGCCAAAACCAACACTCGGACTTGCAATCCGGTCGCCTCGAGTTGACTCAACGTCTCAAACAGCAATTTCTCCACCAGAGGGATCGACACCCATTTGGACACTGGGAAATATCCGACCGGAAGTCGCCAATCGGTCACCAATCCCTTGATCGTGAAGACGATAGCGTGTGTTGCCAAATATCGCGTCTTTCCCACGTAATCTAAATCTTGTAGACCTTCGATCCGATCGCTTCTCACGTCGTACGTCAAAACCGGGTCCAGTTTGAGGCGTCGCATAACGAGTACCGTTGCTTTTTTCTCCAGTCGAACGACGCCGTCGCGACACCGCTCGAAGATGTCAGAATCGTGGAGGAGTCGGATGTGAGCCACCGTGATCCCCGGGAAGAAAAGTTCCTTTCGAAGCCATCTTTGCAAAGTTTTCACCGCAGGAAGTCGGAATAACTTGGCCAGAGCTCTGTATTTGTTGTTGAAATGAATGAAAAGGATGACCGCGAGTCGTTTGCCGGCCACCGTCCACACCGCGTTCTTGCGCATGCGCTGAAAGTGGATTTTCAGCAGCGATACGGTGGAGTCCGGTAGATATTTCGATATTGATTGAAGACTAGTCTTCGGCGAAAGTTCCGCTTCTGGTTCTTTCGCGAGGTTTTTCGTCGACGGATGACTTCTTTTTCGGGACGTGGGTTCCGGGGTGGCGGGAGTAGTGCGTTTCGGCGTCGTCATTGCCACAATTGACGTGCGGGTGACGGGAGTTCGTGGTGCGGCGGCGGCGGTGGCAGCAGTGGAAGTAGCGATGGCGGCCGAAGTCGTAACCGTGCTAGTGTGAGCAACCGGAGACATGTTTTGAATCGAGTTTTGAAACGGTTGAATGACAGTCAGCTTCTGCTGTTCTGGTTTGAAAATGGTGGGAACTGCATCCAATTGGAGTCTTTTTCTGTAAATAAAATAAAAATGTGAGAAATAATTGCGTTGTTCTGAGAAAAAAATTAAGAAAAAAATATATTACTAAGAAATAAGAGTTATGATAACAATAAATGGCACGCGAGTCCGTGGTGACATTTATACGGAACAAAACCAAATAATTGTTTACATTAACTTGACGAATTTTATCCTAAATTAACACTTACTAACGATCTTTCTTGTCTTTTAATCTCGCGGAACAAAAATAACTAACTTTGACGACTTTTATCTTCTTCTTTCCATCGACAAAGCTAAACATTTTATCACGAAATAACGATAAGAAGAAAGAAATCAACATTTTTCTTCACTTCCTTTAAATTAGTCACACTTCGACCAAATAATAAAATCATTTTCCCAAATTACTTGTTTCTCGAATCGACGAACTGATCGTTTTCGAAATGCGTCACGCAAAGCATGAAATTCCTGTGCAAATCGTCGGCTCTTCTGTTTAACAGATCTTCGCGTCCGGCATTCTTTACCCACACTTTGCACCTGGTGGCGGAAAAAACAACTATTAAAACCCAAAACAAATTTTGAAAAATAGCACTAAATAAAAAAAACCTTTCTTCTGAATCTTTGGGAAACGGGAAAAAACACAAATTCCTATATTTCGCTCGACTGTTGGAGCACGTGGTCGCAGCGCACGTTTCGCCCTCCATGTTCATCTCCAACAGCGCTCTCGCCGCCCAAATCAAGTTGTTTTCCACCGTTTTAACACCTTTTTTTGACACCACACACGGTTTTTGGTGCTCCGATCTCTTCTCTCGCTCTTCACAAGCAACGGAATGACTCAACTTCGCATCCGAAACGTCGGATTTCTTCAATTTTATGTCGGGAATTGCGTCCGACTTCAACTCTTTCCTAAAAAACAAACAAACCGTGCCTAAAAAGCATAAATGTTGGGTACAACGTGATTTAATCAACACACCTTACTTTTGGATCTAAAAACTGATCCTTTTCGAAGTGATCTGCGCAGATCAAATAATTTCTATTGAGGAATTGCGATGATTTGTTGTTCAAGTAGTCGCATTCGGCCACGCGAAGCCACTGTTTACATCTAAAATGATAATAAAATTAAATTCACTTATTTCATCCTATTTATATTTACTTTATTTGATTTTCAGTACACTTACAAGTCCTCGTCGTTAGGAAACGGGAAAAAGGATAAATCGTGGGTAAAACTGTTGTTAAAACACGACTTCACGCTGCAGTAACGGCCAGGAAATTTACCGCCCAAATCACACAGAAAACCAACACTCATTTTCTTTATCCGAAGCAGCCATTGATATTTGCTGCGCCCTAGTGACGAAACGCGAAAGCTCCATCTCGTCCTTGAAACCACCGGTAGTTTTGCTAATCACGTGACCTAAATAGTATTTTGTTTTCTCAGGGGGAAAATTGAGAAAAATTTCTTTTCCGCCTAATTCACCACGATAATGTACAGGTGTGTTTATTTTTATTAAAGAAACTCGAACCGTTAATGTTTTCCTTTACAAAATAAGAAATAAAGGTTATAATAATAACCATTCATAACTGTACAATACAGTACCGTAACTCAAAAATCTAAAAAAATGTAGATTTTACTCGATAAAAAAAAAAAAAACAATTTATTTTATTTTCCTCAACTCCTTCCATTGAGAATTTTATGCATTTATAATTCATAAACCCGAAGGCAAATGGAGGTTCTGACCCTTAAAAATATTTAAATAAAGCAAATTTAATGTACTTTTGCAATTTGCAGTCGTTTTTCATTATCCCATCTACACTTAACAGGTTTTATTTTTTTTGTGGCACAAAAAAAATAAAATTACACCTTTAAACCTCACGCTCTTAAAAAAAAAAAAAAAAAAAAAAAAAAGAACAACTTTATTTTCAGTACGATATAAAATTGGATAATTATCCTTAGTAACACCAGTTGCTCGTAACCTTCGATCCCAAGAACTCCTCACTAAATAAAATGTCGCAACGATGTCATTATTAATAAAGAGAAAAACGTCAAAGATCAAAACCAACGACTCACTCCACGTCGGACACTCGACACGAAATGCTTTTCCGAGCTCAATTTTGGCTTTTAATCCTCGTCGCAATTTTAGCGAGTAAAACTCGCTCCGAAACCGGCCTCGACGAAATAACAATCGATTCCAACAACGACGATGACAATTCGGAATCCGACAAAGACGTTTTAGCCGACGAAATCACGAACGAAGACAGCGACGACGACGACTCGTTCTTAGACACGGAGAAGAAGAAAAAACTCAAAGTCACCATTCCTCTGAGTCCAAGATGTCGACACGTGTTGACAGTACTCAACTACCAACGAAGAGTCGCAAAAAACATCGATTCCCATGCCGTAAAAGCGATCGAAAAATCGAACGGGAAAATCGTCGCCACTTTGGTCAAAGAACACATAATCACTGCCGAAAACACCCTTCTGTCGAAAATTAGTGGAAACTCGCAACACATTCGGCTCAAGGTAAAAAAAACAAACACAAAATTCGTTACAGTTTAACAATAATTTTTATTTTGCAGTTGCGAGAATGGCTTAATTCCACGTTGAAGTTGCGAGAATTACTTCTGAATGCGAAACTCAAGGGTGCGTCGTTGCAGTTCGCTGAAGTTATGGGAAATATCGCCAGATTGGTAGTGGAACTCATTTTGTGCATTTATTATTAAAATATATGTATCATTTTGGGTTTTAGCACAAATGCTTAATAAATTTTAAAATTTCGTTTCGAGTTACCGTACTGTAAAGTTTGGTCACGCCTCTTCAAAGCTACCGAAGGTCAAGGTACTCTTGTTTGTACCTCGAGGCTAAAAACGGATTCGTGAAATCCAAATTCTAGGGTAATAGAATAAATCATTCGAGTAATTGAGTTTACTGATAACCGACACTTTCGAGGTTGTTTTCGTAATTTTAATTTTATTAAGAGATAACTCCACCAATCAACCGATCGGTCAAACCGTGTTTGGCTCGATATCTCTTACGAGATGGATCACAATCAATCAATCAAGCAAGAAAATTTCGAGACTCCAGTGTCGCCACCTCAAAAATTCAACAAAAAAAATTACTTTCAATTAATTAAAATTTAAAAGCCAAATTTTTCATTTTTTTTGTCAATATGGTACTCAAATTTGTGTTTTTTTTTTTTAAGTGCACTGACCATCTTTAAAAGTGGCCTCGTTTTGATTTTTGTGAGCAGATTTCTCTGTCCGGTGTCGATGAGCAAAAATCGGGTTAATTCATATTTCATTTCTTCAAACCACTTTTTTTGTCGTTAAACTTCTCCCAAAAGTAAGCTGCGAGCAATAACAAACCTTCCTTCTCGTTAAGGTCGACGGCCAATGTCAACGTCTCGTCGAATCGTCATTACGAAATAATAAAACAACATATTTTTTTTTATAAAACAAAAACTTCATTTACTTTATAATAATAAAATTGCACTTGAAAAAACCCATTTTAAAAAATAGTTAAAAAAAAAATGATGGCAACAAATTCTAAAGTCCTTCAACTCATCAATAACTCGGCGCTACTTTTTGTTTTTGAAAAATCACTATGTAAAACGGTTTTCCAGCTGCTTTCGATTCCTTATACGTTTCCTGAACGTTGTTGGATGCCGCCAACGCGCTTCCGTACTTCGATTCTTCGTTGCTTCTATACGATGGTCCCGATTCGACGGGTTGCGGTCTCGAGTAAACGGGAGGTGGCGCGACTTGAACGCCTTCCTGGTACCTGTTGTAAGCTGCACTCACGGGTCTCGGACCTTCGGGAATCACTTCCGGTATAGAAATGGAAGGTCGAGGACCGTAGCCAAAGTGAGCTTCTTTACAGGGAGGTTTCGATTGCGATTGTTCGTAACCTCCACCCAATTGGGCCGAGGCTCCATAACCGGAAGTCGATTGAACCGACTGTCCGTAACCAGAAGTCGACTGCGATTGTTCGTAACTAGAACTTGATTGAGATTGTTCGTAACCAGCATTCGACTGGGATTGGTCGTAGCCTGAACTAGATTGAGAAGATCCGTAACTAGACCCTGACTGTTCTTCTTCTTCTCCTCTGTAACTTTCTTGAGGAGGCGAACTTCCGTAATTGCTAGTTATCGATTCCAAAACTTGAAGAGCCGTTGGCAGTGGCGAAGGTCGTTCGTAGTCGTACGACTCGGATTGTTGTGGGACTAAATTGACGAACTTCGAGGGAGTGGGAGGTTGAATCTTGCGAAAATCAATTTCTTCCGGACGTTCTACTTCTAGAGTGACCTGCGGTCCGTAATTTGGTTCTTCGTATACGGTTTGGGAATGTTCCTGGTGGCTGTAACTTTGCAAGATGGACGGTGCTTTAAATTCTCTTATCGGTTCGGTTTCTTCTCGGTCACCGTAATCTCCAATATTTGCGCTGGGCGTCGATGATTGGTAACCGCCGTAGTTCTCTGACGGACCGTCAAAAGAAACCAACGGAGCGTACGAAGAACTCGGAACGTACTGTCCACCTCTTTCTTCTTCTTGCCTCGAAGGTTGATATCCGCGGTCGTCTTCTTCTTCGTCCAAAACTGTCACGTGAACTTGCGCCTTTCCAAACGGTTTTGGCTTACCGTAGTCCAGACTTTGCTGAGAACTCGTTTCGTAGCCGCTTCCGTAGCTTTGTCCGACCGACTGTTCCTTGGCGTATCCTTCGGTGTATCTTTCAGTTGCCGTTTGCGGTCGACTGCCGTAACTGTTTACTTCGACGTGAACATAAGATCCCGCAGCTTGTTGTTTTAGCGGTGCTTTTATTCCTCCGTAAGATCTTCCGTCTTGAGCCTTTTCGTATTTTCCACCCGAAACGGAAACTGCCTTATCGCTTTGCAGTTCGCCGTAACCAGATGCGGATTGACCACCACTGTAGGAAGTCTTTTGTTCGTTGCCATATCCTGAAACAGCACTTGGTCCATCATAACCACCACCACTTTGAGCCTCGGCGTAACCAGAACCAGAACCAGAAGAAGTAGCATCTTGACCACGGTAGCCACCGCTCTGATCACCTTTTTGAGCTTCACCATAACCAGAACTGGAACTCTGACCATCTTGTTGAACCTCTCGATAGCCAGAACTGGAACTTTGTCCACTATAACCACCACTCTGTCCACCTTTTTGAGCTTCACCATAACCAGTACTCGAGCTTTGTCCACCATAGCTTCCACTCTGACCACTTTGTTGAGCCTCGCCATAACCAGAACCAATATTCTGACCGTCGTAGCCAGCATTACTCTGTGCCGATTCTTGTCTTCCACCGTACTGACTGCTTTTCTGACTTTCTTTGTAACTCGAAGTTCCACTCTGACTACTGTATCGACCGCTCTGGACTTCCTTAGCGGCATAAATTGCATTTATCTTCTGCTCCGTTCGCTTACCGTACGCTACGTTTTCTCCGGCTTTGTACGACGTCGACCGAACGTCTCCTTCTCGACCGCCGTAGCCAGCTTGCGACTTAACCGCAGTTTCCCTGAACGGTGCCGGAGGTAGATGGACTTTGACGGGTTTGCCTTTTCCTCTGCTTCTCACGTGTTGTATCTTGACATGATGCCGTTGTACCGGCAAATCGCCGACATTTTGGGCGATCGGATCGAATTGCGACAAGAGCTTCTCGATTCCTACGATAGAAGACACGTCCGGGCCTCCATAGCCTTCGCTGTTTTTGTCTCCGTTAACGATGACAATTTTGAAAGGCGATTTGGACTCTCGCATTTCTTGAGTGATGGGAATCGGCAGAAGTTGATTTTTCTCGCTTTCGTGCTTCTTCCCCTGAAGCGGAAGTGGAACCCACAACATCTCCGAAGGTTCGGCACCTCTGTTGCCTACACCCTCCGCTTGGTCTTTGTAAGCGGATCTCACTTTAACGGTCTTCAATGCATGATGCAACTGATCCGCATGCGGCGACGGCAACTGAAAAGCCGCTTCTTTTTGGTCGTACGATCTTTTAACCGGAATCGCGATTGGAATGTCGGCTTTGGGATGACCTTCGGTAGTTACGAAAATAATTAAGCAAACCACCAATACAAACTGAAAAACAAAAAAAAAAAAAATCAAAATTCAAAATTCTTCGCACACGTAACACAATTTGATGCTGTTGTTAATTTAATAATGCCCTTTAAATAATGTTCGTGCATCACCTACAAATAAAATAAAATTCCCATCATATCATGCAACTTCCTTAACTAGCCGTGTAATTATCAATACGGTAGTTAATAACGTGAGCAGTGGGATCTTTTCCCAAGTTGTCTATCATTTCTAAATTCGCTAACCCGGAATGTGAATAACCTTAATCCTCCCCCGTAAAACCACTACTGTTACCAACATAATTTATGGGAAACTCGTTTTTTCGTGGTCAAGGCTACAGAATGTAGTTGACTTCCTTCACAAATTCCACTCACGATAACTTCGAGGAAAAACAGTAGAATATAAATCAAAACAATTAATAAAAAAATCTTTGTTACATAATTTCAATCAAGTTGACTTCCTTTACAAATCCCACCCACGATATGTCAACTTCGAGGAAAAACATTACAAAATAAATTATAACGAGTCAAAACAATTAATTAAAAAAATGCTTGCTACATAATTTCATCGCTAATAATAATAATAATAATTTCAACATTAAACAAAACCAATGTATAAACTAGACTAAATTTCCTTACCTTCATGTTTGCGTATTCTCGAATGAAGAGTCGTAGCAAAGTGGCGATTTCAAAAAGGCGCGTTCCATTTATAAAGCAATCCCGATGGCCAAGGGCAAGGACTAAGTTAAGTCTCGGTTTGGCTCGTCTCGAAAGAGTGTCAGTGGGTCGGTGAAGTGGAGATGCGGCCGTCCGCCCGCCCGAGCCGAGCGCCTCAACAGCCCAAACTCACCCGAGTCAACAACCGGCACCGAGACATTTTGCGCGCGCTTTTTTTTCTTTTTACATTTTTTTTCCCGAAATCATCATTTGGAGCATCTTTTAAGTTGCCTGACGACTCCCGCACTCATTAAGCATTCCGCTCTTGCAGTTTCATCGCCTCCGGACTCGTTTAATGAAAAAAGCAAAAAAGAGATTAAAAAAATAACCAAAAAAATATTGACCGTGGTTAATGATGGCAATTTAGAATTTTAAAATACAAATTACCCTTTAATTTATGATTGAAGCGCAATAGCTCAATTAACATTTTTTATAACGTTTACAACGTTTGGGAAAACATTAAAATTCATAGTTAAAGGAATAAATTTGAAAGTGGAAATTGATGAAAAACAAAGATCGTTGATCCGTGCGAATGATAAGATGCAATTTCAACTAGATCGATCAACCGTCAAAATATACTGAGCTTTTTGTATTTAGCCGTAATTAACAATTTCGAAACTAAGATATAATTTCAAAACAAACTAATTTTCCTCTTTAATAATCTAAGAGGCTTCCTTCCTGGTTCGCCACTGGGGATTTGATTAGGATGAGTCCTCCGATCTCACCATCGTCATTTCTCTCTTTAAGAAAAAAAATACACGCGATCAGAACGAACGGCTACACTGCATAGCGTAGGGCATGCCAGGAAGGCTTCGCCCACTTACAATAATTACGCAATGCCCTACAATTAAGCCTAAAAAGAAAAATTCCCAAATCTCGACTCCCCCAATTGATTTTCAGCTTCCGGTTTCCGATGCACCGACATTTCCAAACCGCGAATCTAAATCCTTACGCAACTACATAAACAGTATTATAAAATCCACCGGGGACATTGATACATTATTAACCATTAATATTATACAATCAATCAGATAAATCATTACTTTTAGTGTATTCCGAGAAAATAAAAAGAAATTTCATAACAACTTGGTTTCCTCTTAGAAATATTTCAAAACAATTTATCCTTTCCGCGTCCCTATAATTAAGCGCAAACAATTTAACTCTTAACGATCGCCCATCAAACCAATGTCCATCGGTTCATCTAATGGCCGAGCGACGACCTTAAAATT
Organism: Geophilus truncorum; assembly: GCA_034695745.1. NCBI lineage: Eukaryota > Metazoa > Arthropoda > Chilopoda > Geophilomorpha > Geophilidae > Geophilus > Geophilus truncorum. Next base: position 8,345 of record JAQFZP010000759.1, on the reverse strand, counting down.
AGCAACGCCATCGCCACAACGGTAACCCAAAGATGTTGCTAGTGGGTGGAGAAGCAAAGGCGACGCCAAAAAAACAAGAAATTCAGGCCATCATCTTAAAGACAAATGTAAATTCAACTCGGATCTTCACCTTCGCTAACCCATCCCCCAGGCACACGAAGATTCTAGTAAAAATTAAACCTTAAACTAAACTCAAACTTAAACAGAAGGAGTAAAGCGCATTTGCAATTCAAATTCGCGGTTTTCCTTGACCTCAACCCTCAACCTTGATGCTCGTAATCGATAACACACGTTTGTACTCTACGAGGAAATGGTGAAACAAGTAACCACTTTTACTAGCGCTTTGTGAAATTGTATCATTAAAAGAATGAATGTAATGACTTGCGTTCTTTTTGTGGCAACACAAAAGAATTACGTTCCGCGAACAGTTCGACGCCTCGCTCCACCTCGGTATGGCTCTGCTGCGGGTCCGAGGGACTGGGACCGTCGAACCGGGACCGTCGGACCGGGACCGTCCCGAGGGTTTCGAAACGACCTTTTCGACCGGTCGTGCGCAATCGTCTTAAACACAATGCACGATCAATTACGCGCAATTGCATTTCCTCCTTTTAAAACATTTATTTACGACCGCTCGACTTTTCCCATTCCAGTTGAAGCTTAGCGTATCATGTGGGCAGTGAGTATTTTCCTATTATGCCACTGGAAAAATATTTTTATTTATTTATTTACTGTATTGCACTCTATTGGAGTAGTAAGGATATACAATTTCACTTTTTTTTTTAGAGAAATGGTTACAATGACTAATAGATTTTTCACGAAAATAGTTATAGAAGGTTAAATTTTTTTTCTTTTACTTAGCTCTGGTTTCAAAAACCCAAATGGCACTTTGCTTTAACAGTCGCAACGTGCGTTCTCGGGTCTGGGTTTCAACACGGCTACCACACCGGAGTCATCAACACGTCGCAAAATGTTGGACTTTCATTGTACTGTATTTTCATTTTATATTACCGTATCTCGTTACCATATCTTTTAGGTTTTGGAGACCTTCATCAACCAAACCCAAGTGCATCGTAATGGCATTGGTTTCAGCCACGGTCAAATGAGTATGCTCTGGGCTTCAGTAGTTTCTGTTTACTGTTTGGGAGCTACGATTGGCAGTTTTTTCATTTCGCACGTCGCCGAGACGTACGGAAGGTTCGTTAACTTTCACTCATATTTCTTATCTGTCTGTCATTTTTCATTCATTTTTACTTGCTGTGAAGAAAGAGGGCACTGTCGGCGAACAACATTGTCGTTATCTTAGGCGTCGCGTTGACGTGTTTTGCCTTTTACGCCAAATCCTACGAACTGATAATCGCCGGTCGATTCATCGTAGGTATAAACACGGGTTTAAACGCGGGTTTGGCGCCCATTTACTTAACGGAAATCGCTCCAAAGTCCATTCGAGGGGCGACCGGGTCCACGTACCAATTAGTCGTGACTATTGCCATATTATTATCCGAGGGTCTCGCTCACCCGCAGGTTCTCGGATCATCCAAATCGTGGCCGCTTTTGTTCGGTCTCACGACGATTCCTGCCATTTTGCAGTTGTTTTGCCTGTACTTCTGTCCAGAAACGCCGTATTTCATTTACAAGAAAACGAAAGACAAGAAACGAGTCCAAGAAGGTGAGAAACAGCGACATCTTATGACAATTAACTAATCTTTTTTTTTTTTTTAAGTTTTGATTTGGCTGCGCCAAGTGCCAAACGTGGACAACGAATTCAACGTCATCAGTGAAGAAATCGACGCCATAAACAGCACAAAAGTAAAAAAAATTAAAAAAATTAAAACTATAACTTAAAAACTTTATAGAACAAACACTATTGACTCAGTTGACCATTCGCCAAGCGCTCAACGAACGACTCTTCAGAAAACTTCTCGTCATCGGCGTCGAAATCATCTTAGCGCGACAACTGTGCGGAATCCACGTAGTAAGTCACCAGTAACACTGAAAAAACCCTTTTTAACAGCGCAATCTTGTTGCAGGTGATTTACTACTCGACGGATCTGTTTGTTTTAGCGGGTCTCTCTCCAGCCAATGCCGTTCTGTCGACTCTAGGCGTGAGTTCCGTCCAAGTCTTAGTGACCGCTTGCTCCCTGTGGTTAGTGGAACGATTCGGACGTCGTCCAGTCTTCCTATCGGGAATTTTCAGCCTCATCATAACGTGCGTTCTCCTCACAACGTGTCTAGTACTCCAACAAACCCTTCCGTACATGAGACACGTCTCCGTATTCCTCGTCCTTCTGTTTATTATAATCTATTCTCTGGGCGTGAGTTCGATCCCGTGGTTCATCGTCTCCGAACTTTTCGATCCCGGAGCACGTTCGTTGGCGAACAGCGTTGCAACGAGCATCAACTGGTTTGTCAACTTCGTGTTGGTCCTCATTCATCCACTTTTAGAAGAAATTCTAGGCGGATACGTGTTAGTAGTCAACGTTATTTTTCTCATTCCACTACTTTTCGCTCTTCGCTCGATGCCCGAGACCAAGAACAGAACCCCGTCTCAGATCAAATCTCTGATTGCATTTTAAAATAAAGAAAATCTTGTCCCTTTCTACGATTTAATTTAACCGAGACAATAAGAAACTAATCCGACTTTGTTCGCGGTTCAAGCAACTTTGCTCACAGCTTCGAGGCCGTTACACTTGGTTAAAGTATTGACAAAACAAGGTCAACAAGTTTGAGATTATCATCATCGTCATTGACGCTAATCCTTTCGCACTTACTTCCAATGTTATCATTTAACCTTATTTATTGATCTTAATGAATAATAAACAATTTTTGTTAAGCATCTAATATTTGTTTACTTAACGTACCGCTAAGTGGCGCCGTGTAAAAATAAAAAATAAAAAATCTACTACGTCTCGGTGGGACTTTTTGCTCCGTCGCTAAGTACCGATTCTTCCACGTGAATGTCCATCACTTGCATTTGCGCACTTGTAATTTTTATCAAGCTGTCAGTAACGACCGACAGTCGCCTTCTGACGGCGGCTTTTCGTCGCCGAACAATTTCGTCATCGGTTAATTTAATGTGTCCTTTCTTGCGCTTTCTCACGCGAACCGCCGAATCGTATTCGGGTTTTTCTCGAAGCCAATCGTAATAATCTCTATAAGTCATCGGATTCGAGGGTCCCCAAGCATCCGTTGCCTCCAAACCACTCAATAAACTATCCTGGAGTCAATAAATTCAATTTAACACTACGGTAGCTCGCGAGAAGAGAACCCACTAAAGAAAACTAAAACTGTTCTCTTACCTCGTGTTTACGACGTTTTCTCGCATCGCAAACGAAAGCGACTAATACAGGAAATACGGGAATTGCTACTAAAAACCCACCGATCACTTGGATCCATATAGAATATTCGGACAACGGTGAATCGAGAAAGAAATCGACGGTGCAATGGATAAACAGAAACTAAAAATTAAAATAGTATTAGTAATGAATGGCTCTCCACGGCTTCTATACTTACAAAAACGGCAAAAGGGTCTACGAATGATACGCAAATGGTTAACATCCACGTATGACGTTTGCCGAGCATAAAATTAACGTCGTCGATGAAATTTTGCCAACCTAATTTATAAATAAGTCAATAAAAAAGATATGTAGTTTAAAATTCAAATAAAATACCGTAAATCCATGCAACGATAATGACTTTGCACACCGCAAAGAGAAATGGAAATGGAATACCGGGCAAGCAATAAATCTTCATGAAATCATAAACGCTTTTTGCCTTCTGGAATGTTAATTGAATAGAAATTAGATTAGCGAAACGTGTTTCGTCGCTAATTGCCGCACGTGAGTCGAAAAAACGAAGCCTACGGAAACCCCGAGAAGGCAATACACTCTACAAAACCATTTTCGAAGCGAAGCGATTCTCGGCACACCGTCGAAAATCGATAACATGACAACTTGGATTGTTGCAAACTAAAAAAAAAATTTTTAAATATAAAATAAAATAAACAAAATATAATACTTACGTGGAAGGCAAACGGTAGTAACGATAAATAGAGAAAAAACAAAAAACTCCAAAACTGAGGGTAAATTAAATTAGATAAAGCTTGAGGAATGAGAACAAAACACAATGTCCAACCTAAATCGAAAAATAAAGATTAAACATTAGAAAAATGAATGTAAATTGTGAATTTTACTATCGGGTGGCATCAATTCGGACATTGACTTCCTCAACTTGAAAGTCAGATTTCCTACAATGCAAAATACAAAAACACAAGCGCAAATAGAAGTCAACATCACCACCAAACACATTATCATTAAATCTCTGTACAGAATTGTATGTGTAAAACTGTTACAGCTGCTGTAAGTTGCTAAAATTCCATAAATGATGTTCAAAGACACAATTAAATGCGTTGCAGCCTCTTTCCAACTCTAAAAACAAACAAATAATAATATAAAAATGTATAAAGTTACTATTTCTCACATTTACATTCATTTTGATGATTGAGTTTAAATTTAAACTGAAACCTTGCGCTAGTCCTCTCGAGGCTCCGTCCAAAGTGAGGGAAAAAACGGACAAAACGAGAATTAAAAGCGAAGAGAAAATAACTAAACCCTGAGAAATCTGCAAAAATATTTTAAAAATTATATCATATTATAATTACACGTTTTATCACCTTTGCGATGAAATAAATGCCTTTCGACGCAGCTAAATACGTCAAAATCCAGAACGCGACAACCAATAAGGCATATAATAAATTTTTTATCGAAAAAGATACATTTTCCTCGTTGTCAGACTCCGAAATAAAAATCCTAAAATCAATAAAAACATATTACTGAAAAAGTTTCTCAATTTTGAATTTTAAAAATTTAAATTTACCGCCAAAACTCTTCGGCACTCGATGTCCATTTCATGCAATTGACACCCATGGTGAAATTTTTCATTAATTGATCGTCGCACGTTGGCAGTGGCAACTTTTTAAATTGAAATTTATTTATTTATTTACATATTTATTTATTTATTGTAAAAATTACCTTTTTCCCGAGAATGTAACAATTCTCGCTCGGATTCCACCAACTGCTTTTGCAAGTAGACCAAGGTAAAATCATATAACACGAGAAAAATGCGTATGTCAGCGAATAAAGAAGAACCAGGTAATGAAATAAACTCGTAATAAACGTATAAATCACAGTTCCAATCCCCAAACCTAAAAAAAAAATATTAAAAAAAATTAAAATTCTCACATTTTTAACTTCAAACTCAAATTCCAGTCAACTTGAGAATGCTGCTTGACGCAACACATCATTCACGAATGAACTAGAATTAGAAAAATTCGCCAATTGCCTAAAGCTGCGGGACAAATGTTGTAAAGATAACCAGAACTGCAACTAGAAAACTGGCCGAGCGCACTTTCGACGTAAATCATCGGAAACCCAACAGTCAAAAGCAAAATAAGATACTGAATGATAAACAATCCTCCCCACGAATAAACCAAACGAACAAATTCAATGACACTCGTAAAAGTCAACATGGTCGCGATAGAAACGAACAAAAATTGATGCGAAACTCTCCATTTCTCCTTCAAACTCCTATCACAAACAAATTTCTCGCAGAAAATCCTCCAAAGCGCCGACATCTTGTAAATAAACAACAACAATCCATTGAGTCAAGACGAAATAAACAATTTTATTAAACAATATCTACATTTAAAAAAAAGCGAAAAATTAGTGAGTGTCGTTTACCAAAATAATTTAGACTAAATAAAAAAGGAAAAATTCAATTCCCGCTACTGGCCGGAAGTTCCGGGCATGTTGCCTACCGTTTCCGGTGCTGCGAGAAGTACGGCGTGTTGTCCGCCGGCGGAAATGGCGATGTTGGTTCGTCCTTCTAATTGTTTTCCCATCATTTGCTGGGGTTCGTAGACATCTTCTTCATCCCCCGTGCCCAAAGCGTAGTTGGTACCCATTCCCCACGAGTACGCACGACCGATCGCATCGACCGCGTACGACGTGATAGTTCCACACGCGATGTCCACGCAGTTTTTACTCTGCAGTTCCGGAATCGGCGTGGGAACAAACACGTCTTGTGTATCTTGACCTAAGCCTAAACGCCCGTACTCTTTGCGACCAACCGCATAAACGTCACCTAAAAATAAAAATAAAAAATAAAATTCACGACTCACAACTCGTTTCAGTTTATTTTATTTACCTTTATCGTCCAGAGCCAACGTGTGATGTTGACCACCCGCAATTCGAATCCATTTCTTCGCACTGAACGAACCACTACGTTCTAACACATAATGATTTCGAATATCCTCCGATCCTAACAAAACATTTTTTTAAAAAAATTATCAAACTTTCATATTTTTTAATTTCATTTTTTTTTAAATACCTAATTGAAAATAATTATTCAAGCCGCAAACGTAGACGTCGCCTGACCCTCGAATGCGAACAAAAGTCGAGTGGGAACCAGTCCACACGTCGTCGAAAAGAACTGGTTTTCCTTTTTGTCGCCTGATGACGGCCATTCCAGGATTCAGAAGCAGTCCCAAGCCCTTCCGGCCTCCACGAGACGAAAAACATTCGGCCACGCGGCCCAATTGACCCTGTTCGCCGCATCCGCACGTGTACAAATTTCCCTGAGTAGACAGCAGAGCGAGATGATCACTACCCGACACGATCTTCGCCACGGGAATTCCCGCCATTATCCGATGTGGCGCTTTTTCGATGCAGTGCGGGTTCAGCAATCCCATGGCGCCCGAAGAATCCTAAGAAAAATTTGACAAAACTTTAAAACTTTTCTTTAGCTATCGATTGCAATTTTGACAATACATATTTTTTTTTTCCAGTCAAAATTTCGATTAATTTTACTTAATTTAGATTGAGAAACTTTAGTTTTTTTTTCCAGTAAAGAAATTGTAATAAAGTTTTTAAAAGTCAAATGTTTTTTTTTACTTATGGTAGACTTATAATTATTAATCTGATCAAACAATTAAATTATTATTATTTAAAACTCTTTTCGACTTCTAAAAACTCTATTCCCCACTGAAAAAAAACTCGTTACATTAAGTAAAATAAATTAAAAATTTGGAAAAAAAAATAATCGATTATGCATTTTCAAAATTAGTCAAAATGACAATTGCATTTTTTTTTTTTTTTTTACCCTAAACGTTCCCCAAGCGTAAACGTCGCCTTTGTCCGTGAGCGCCGCCGTGTGCGAGTCACCGGCGGAAATCTGAATGACATTTCCATCGATGTCCACTTCTCCCGCCTCGCATTCGCTTCCTTCTTCGCTCGTGTCGCGTCCCAGAGCGCCTTCGTCGTTGCAACCAAACGTATAAACCTTTCCGTCGTCCGATAAACACACCGTGTGCATTCCTCCCGCACACACGTCCATCATTTTTGTCGGTAATTCAATTTGACACGGTCTTTTGCGTTCCATTATCTCATTGCCAATTCCCAGTTGACCAACGTCGTTTTGACCCAACGTCAGAACGTATCCGAGACCTCTTCGGTGACGGGGATTTCTCTCGATCAAAACTAAAATAAATAAATAAATAAATAAATAAATAAATAAAAGAAATAAAAATGTAAAAAATATCAATATAAAACCTTTAAATCTTTTTGCATCGCCGGTCAAAGACGACACTGGTTCTGGAAGTGACCGTTTCCTGGTTGTTTTCGCCACTTTACTCTTCGGTATCGACTTTTTGCGGGTCAAACCGGCGCTTTTACTCGTCTTGACCTCGTTCGGTTGTTCCTGATTGACAAACTGGACTTTGGAAACGGATTTCTTGTTACTTTTTCCCTTCGATTTGGCATCTTTTCCATTTTTCTCTGCTTTTTTCGTCTTTTTCGTTGCGTTCTCAGTCTCCATGGCGTCGTCTTCTACTTCTTCCAAATCCATCTCCATTGGTTCGTCTTCTTCTTTCGCGGCCATTGTATATTTACTCCTGGTTAGTTTCTTTACCAATTTAGTGTCTTTCAAAAGTTTTTCCGTTTCTTTCCGGGTCTTATTTTTCCCCTTGGATTCGGCAATCGCGTCATTGGCTTTCGCCATGCTTTGCTACGACAAAATAAAAACGACATTAATTTAACCCAAATTCATTTATACTTGAATAAGTGCCACTAAAGTCGGCTACGGACGACAATGAGCAGTAAAAAGAGCAAAAAAAGAATAAATTCAAATTACCCGCCGCGGTCTGGTCATTTTGTGGTTGTTTTAGGTTCAATCAAAAGCCTGTCGAAGATAAGCCCCACTATTAATAACCAATAGATCTCTTTTACACACCTTTCAATCCCGCCAAAAATATTTCTCATCCATATCCGGCATTATCAACTCCAAATCATCTC
>JAQFZP010000758.1:0-27274 GCA_034695745.1 Geophilus truncorum | reverse complement strand
CTTCCACCGGGCTTCCTCCCAACATTTTTTTTAGGGTCTCTTTTCGCAGATAGATGTCGCGAGTCGTGTTATTCAAAATCTCGTCGCCTTCAGTTCAGACGACAAAGTGCATTGAAATTATAAAACTTTCTACGTGATTAACATCATAATTACACACGTTTGACAAGCAAAAACCACTTGCTTACTAACCGTAATGATCCGAAAATGGTTCGTGTCACAATTTGTCAATAGATGTCAATGTATGTTGACATAGCAATGGGGAAATAAGAGTAAAGAGAGATTTCATACGCTGCACTAGCACTGATACTATCGACCAATCCTTTTTTTCTTTCTAATGTCGATGATTAATGACGTTTAGAAAGAGATGCGAGTAGGTGTGTCTTGTGTAACAATCTCTAAATGTATTGCACACTCATCCAATTCCCATTATCCGGAATTAAAGAAAACATACAAAGAACTAACACCACTTTGCTTACGCTCATTTATCATCATCAGACAAGTCAGATAAATTCACTCCAGCCCATTAAAATCTATAAAATGCAATTTTTATCTGCGAAAACATTAAACTTTTAAGTTCATTTTAACATGCCGCTATATACGTTCAATAAAGTGCTTCGCCATCTGGTGTTGAAATTTGGTACTACCTAGAATAAATTGACAACAATAAAAACAAGAAACGCAATAAATTTTATTTGCACTTTTATCGACTGTAGATATTGTGACGCTTGCAAATTATAACGGTAGGTGCACTCGTAAACACGTCATCGTGACTTTAATTATTGCTATCTATCTATTATTAATTAATAATTAGTCTAAATAGTTACAAATCTAATTTTTATCTATTGAAATTCTTTTCGCAGAAGCAGCAGCTCGAATTTTCCTCGAAAAGGAAATTCATTTGCAGCGCACTGCTTTTATTCCGGCCCATCTCATCAGGTTTTCCCGACACCCAATGACGTTTATTGCTTTTTTAAAGCCTCTAAATATGACATGACATTTTCATGACGTCTACAACACTTCCCACCCAATTAATCCACTATTTTAGCTAACTATATCAAATAAATGTCGCTTGAAATTCCGTTCTTTCCACTTCATCTTTCATCAAAACGTTTTCAACACCTCTTCCCTTTAAACCTCTTGATTTCAAATAAGAAAAAAAACTTTTCGAGCCATTAACCCCTTCTAACACATCCATTTAAATTCCATTTCCACGTACATCATATCGGATCGCTATCCAATCTTCCATTCCCATCCCATTTTCTCTCCCGGCCCCTTTTACTCCTACAAAATTTCTAATCCAAACTATGGGTACGACATTTTCTTCATATTCAAACCCTTTTAATTCCATTTACAATAATAAAAGCAAGAAGGAGAAAGGAGAAAGGAGAAAGGGGAAGGCATAAAAACATCACTTTGTGTCCCAGCTTTGCAATTTTAGATAGAATTATAGATGTATGATGACGTCATAATGTCTTTATTCCCAAAGCACAAATCTAATCTCCTAGCAACGACTATTAGTGTTGAATTGGATGCCATTATGAAGACAGGATTCCATTAGACACGAGTTGACATTAACTGCATTTTAAATCATCAAACCAGCAAACACGACAAGTGTGTTTCGCTGAAAAGAAATGTTATATTTCACAAAAAAATTATAGGCTTTAAGCCGATATCCATTAGCGTAATGACCCTAAAACTTAGTGAGGCAAATAAAATGGTAATTTTACAAGTTTATTTTCGTATTGAATTATTCCTGTGTGAAATATAAAAATAAATGGGTGGAAATTTCGTGTTTATTTCCTTCATTTTTTTCTGATTTCTGGTTTGAGGGAGTTAATTTAACTAAGAATTAAGATCCGAGATAAGGTGCCAAATTGCTGGTTTTAGTGAGAAAAAAATGTTGTAGTCGATTTTTGCTTATTTGCATCTAGTTTTCTTATTTTTTCTATGTTTTTCACGGAATAAAATGATATTTAATACTCCACAATTAATATTTAGAATGCAGCTAGTTTGTGCAGCTAAAAGCACAGTTAATGTTACATTGATAAACACAAAACCCGATCCAAAGGCAAAGCAAAGTGCACAAACTTCATATAAAAGTTAAAAGCAAAAACATTAAGCCCTCCATTAAGCCAAACAAATAAAATGTTAATATCAAATATACGGTATCTAAAAACGTAATTTGATCTTTAAATTCTTCTGAGACCTAAACCTAACATAAATAAATAAAGTCTCAAAAAAAAAAATAGTTGACCCAACAGATTGGGAGCCAAACTGGTCCCGCCCACAAAACACAAATCACACACATAAAATTTAAAAAAAAAATGCCCCTAATTTGGCATTTAACCTTAACAACACTAGAAAGAAATGTAAATAGAAAATTGCAACTCTGTCCCTGAACGACTGACACAAAACACACAATATTTCACTGCTAATGTATATAACCCAGTCTTTAACCCGAAAAAAATTCATAATCAAAATAAAATAAAATAATATAAATACAAATTCATAATTGCCACTTGCAGATAAAACTTGAGTTCGACCAAAAAAAAAAAAAATGATGAGAAACCAAAAAAAAAAAAAAAAAAAAAATTTGAATATTTTTCTCTTCTTTTGATGAATCGCATAAGTTTTTTTTAATGATTGCTCTTGCAATCTCTAAAGACTTGTCCTATTTTTTATTTCAGTCGAAAACTAGCTATATTCGTCTTTCTTTCTTTATTTCTTTTGGAAAACATAAATTGTCATGAGCTGAAAGAGAAAGAAGAATAAAACATGTCGTTGTTGTATTGATCAAAGGGAATTCTAACACGGCCCACACTTTTCCCTAGCAAATAAAAGACACACATAATGGTCACGCTTGTTAAATGCTAATCTCCATCAGTAGGGGGCGAAGCGAGCATCAAAAGAAAACTTTATTTTAAGGTTCAGTTTATGTTTAAGGATCAGGGAACAGACAGGCACATGAGGGGTGGTGTTTTGCAGAAAAAAAATTGTGGGAGAAAATGTCGATGAGAGGACTTTGTTGTGCATGAAATAATAAAATGAGTAACGTAAAAGAAGAAATAAAAATTGTAAAAAGAAGGAATAAAAAATTCATGGCTAAAATCCTACAGTGAACACGGGAAGTACGGAGAAAGGAAAATTGAATCGGCAGTTTAAATAAAAATTTCAATAGTTAAAGAATTAAATTATAAATAAAAATTACATAGAAAAGGACTTTTTTCCGACTTTCTTCTGTTGTTCCATCCAAACTGGTTTGAAAAATCAAGATAAATCGTTAAATTTTAATATAGCGCACGACTCGAATTTCGTCCCAGGGCATTCGACAAACATTGTGACAACTTTGGTTGCAGAAGGATTGCTTTCCACAATTGGACGTAATTTGCTTGCACAAACTCGTACCTCTCTAATAAGTTGAAATGTAAACTCAACATATTTCAATTCATCCAACCAGGAATGTTGACCTTTTTACCCACTCAGCAGGCAGCCATTTTTTTCCCTTTATATCTACATCCCCAATGATTGAGACAGCAGCTGTTAGAACCTCTCTTTCCTCTCCTCTCTCTCTCCTCTCCTTCTCTCTTTCTCTTTCTCACTGCAGTCAACTAGACCCCTTAGTAAATCAAACAAACTCCCTCCACCACTATAGCCAAAAAATCATTAAAAAAAAGTTACAACTTGCCAACTTGCAATACAAACTGGTGCAATTTATGTCGCCACCTGGTGAGAGAGGGAAAAAAACCTAGGTAAATTCTTATTTATTCTAAGCTTGCATGACCATAAATCCACGCAATCAAGCATCAGCGGCCATATCTGCTCAAAAATGGCCCACAGCTTAAAGTAGCACGTCAAACTGCGGCAACAGGAAGTGGGAAAAAAATGGGACACCCACTTCCTGCGGTTATGATGGACAGATGAATAGAGGTATAGATATGTAGGAAAAGTTTGTCTCATGGCATTATCAATCCTGCCCAAGCAAGCTTCAACCACTAGCAAAACGATAAGAGACAAGTTGATGGACATGGGTCTCTATACTCCATTTTCCTTCCCCCCAATCTTCAAACACCCCTTTTCCTCCCTATTCACTCCTCCTACTACTAACACACATCAATTTTTTTCCCTCTTTTAATAAAGTTAACCATAAATGGACGTGTCACTTATGTTATAACCGAATAAAACTTTGCTCGCTGCAACTTCTCAATTCGAGTTAAGTGTTGTGTGCCTTTAAAAGCATAATGAAATGTCATGCAAACTTTATGAAATTACCAAACATGCAATGTTACATGCACTCATTTATTTTCGGGCCACTAAAGGTGCACTTTGAATAAAAGAATGAGTGCAAGTTTGTATAATTTCTTTTGTTGTTCGAATTCTGGAGTCAATGGAGCCATAAATCGATCAATAAAAGAATAAGAATGGGAAACTGATGATGAGAGAGAATCAACAATAAAACAACGTAATTAGGCTTAATTAAGAAAAGGTTTAATTAATTTTTGAATTTTGTATTAAAATTTTCCTCTCTTTCACTTTTTCTGGATTTTATAGGCATCTAAAGAAGTTTATTGCCGACCCTCTAGTGAGTGGAATGAGAACAAAGTAATGACTGCACTGGTTTTACTTTTTTCTTCTGCATTGCAGGTTGTAAAAAGTAATTATATGTCTTTTTGGTATAAAATGGCAGTAAAAGAGTTAGAATTATGGTTGAAATTAGTTAAACCAGTTTTACAGTGCATTTTCCCTTTAATGCAAACTAGATATTGACTGGGAATAAGTATAAAGCTGATTAATTTTAAAAAGCATTTTGTTGACCTTAAATTTTGTCTGCAGTCTGCATTGCACACAATTCTGTTGCCATGCAACTTGAACATAAATAGTTAATTTAAATCCAAATCTAATTTTCTGGTTTTGAGTTTTGACCAAAGGTAATTTCTAAGTTTGTTGTTTGTTGCTTGTTAAGTAGTTAAAGTAAAAATAAAATCAATAAATTAAACTCAATATATATCAAAAATCAATTTTCGGGACGAATCTTTACCCCATTATTGATTATTGACCCAACCAGTCTTTCATTTCATCTCATCCCATCACATCCCATCCGAAGCCCAATTTAATGGTTCCGTAATAATTGTGTATAGATAATCCATAATATAATCACCCAAGCAAAAGCAAGTCTCAAAATGTGCACCAAGGCCTAAAATCCACAAACTTTATCATTCAATATTTATTTTATAAATTTATATAAATTTAAAAATATTAAAAATTCCATACCGCAGTCTTTATTTTTGTACCGACAAAACACAATATCCAGGTTCCATAAAGTACAAATCTATCCATCCTCCCCCCTTCAACGAAAAAAATTTATTCATAAAAAAAAAAAAAATGTTTAAAAAAAAAAATCAATAGTGCATTTTAGCATGCAACATGCTTATGCAACTTGTGCTATGTTGACAAATTACATTGACTGTAGCCAAAACAGCAGTGATGCAAATACACAAAACCCAAAAAATTTCATATCCAAGTCTTATCGAGTCAAAGCCCCCTTTGGATGGTTGCAAAATATGAGAAATGTTAGCCGTTTGAGCTTTAACGCTTCACTAGTTTCTATCAAATACGTGTTGTTGTTGAGAAAGAGGGGGAAGAATAAGAGAAAATCTTTTCGCAACGATATAAAAAAGAGAGAAAAGGGAAACTTTTCAGTTGCAAAAGACCAACCGAGTGGATGTAAGACAAGTTGAAAGTTAGTCTGGCGTGAAACGAGAAATCCACTCAAGTTTTGTGCCCACTTGCACTTGCGCAGTCGAATCGACGCCGCCCTTCATCTACAACTCGGCTAAGCTTTCAGTTTTTCATTGGTTTTCAATCAGTGCGCCACAAAACAACGTGAGATTTCCCCAAGATATAGATAAAGCGCACACATACAAGAACCGTACACGAGAGAAAAATAAGAAAATTCAATTTTATTGATTTTCCAGGCATGAAAGGGTTACTTTTAAAGCAGGGGAGAAAAAAAAATCACGGGATATAGGAATGACATTACAAAAAATTGACATCATTTTTCATTCTTTGCAATCACCATTCATTACACCATGTAAATTTTAACCCTGAGTCAGCACCTCTTTTCAATCTATTCCACGCAAAATGGCGCCTCCGCGTTCCGTCTCAATTAATAATCAAAGTGCATTTGCAAAACAGTGGTTTCAATAGACGAAAACACTAAACAGAAGGTTAAGTTTTGATGTCACGTTGTAATAAAAAGTTAAAACCTTGACGTTCGCAGCGCCATTAAAAACTTTACGACTCAAAAGTGAATTTCAGCGGCCGTCGTCATCTGAGAAATATAATTAAATATCGTTTTATATATATAAAACTCGCCATGTTGCGCCCAACCGTCAATTCGCAGCCCCTTTTCCATATTTCTAAACCCTTTATCAGCATAATTAGAGAAAACACACACACACAAGCTATGATTAACAGTCGTGCCATTCATCACATATCCAACAATGCACAGACAATAACACTCCACAATTTTTTCGTTGCACCTAATCAACACCAGGGGCAGTGTTTCGTGACTTTATCAACACCCAAGATCAAATTTATTTAGTCACTAACAATTTTTCTTCCTTATCAACAACAATACCCAACGTGTCATCGACAACAAAATCATTTAGCCAACAAGATAAGGACGCGGTATTAAAAAAAACAAAAAAAACAACCGTTACACCCGACCCGATATCATCATCATCATCACGCTGCTGCAGATCACTAAGACCGGACATCTGGCAGACGAAGTTGGAATTTCATTTGTAATTTCTCAGCAAAATCGAACTTCCTTGGCACACTCTGTTCAAGCCTTAAAAGCACGACGCGTGCCTTGTCGTAATTAAATTGCACACTCCCGAGTTCTGACTCTTTCTCCCTCCTCGCCGCTGCCTCGCCGCGCTTGCCGTTGCCCCTTCTCTCGTGTAACTACACCACCCTGTACTTTTCTCTGTTTTCCCCTCCCCTCCCGTGCCCAATGAGTCATCTCAGGTCTGTGTCAATCATGAAACGAGGTCCAGGATACAATGCTGGTGCAAATTGTTGGATTGACTTGTTTCTCGCCAGACAAAGGGATTTAAATTAGGCTGAAACCGGGATCTAAATTAGGCTTAAATTGGATTTATCATGCAAATTATTACTGTGATTTTCTTGTTCTTTCCATGTTGTGTTGTGTTGGATGCAATTTGGGTAATATTGTTAAGGTTTAGGTGGGAAAGAATCGCAAATTAAGGGGTGAGTAAGACTAAAGAAAATTATGTAAAGTGGTGCGCAGAAGCAATAATTTTTCCAACTGAAAGCAAATTTGCTCCATTGAATCAAGCAACAATATGTGTAAAACAGAGCAATATTATGGTACAGTAAAAGTGAGCAACAATGCAAAAAACCTGTGCAGTTAAAAAACATGTAAAAACATTTCAAATAAACTCACAAACACTGACAAAATATTGTTGCTAACAAACGACTTGACATTTGTAGCAATTTCAAGCTTACCACAAGCAATAATAATAAAAAAAAAAAAAAAAAAAAGAATTCTATTCCACAAATTCCCTCACAGTCACAGTACTCCCTTTCCTCAACTTCGTCTACGTCCCATCTTTTTTACCACCCATAATAATTGTCCTTAATATTTAGCTTTCCCTTCATACAATATCTATGTACTGTACTTCTTGATACTGCAGCCACAAGCCAAAATATGAGCAATTTTTCTTGATACAAACTTGGCTGCAGGGCTGTTTCTTTCAGATAACCGTATTGTGTCTTTCCCACAATGCACTTCTTCATTCCCCACCCCTCTGATCCCCTTCCCTTTACTTCTTTCCACCCCCCAATCCCCAGAAGGCACCAATCTGTTTCTTGGTGATTGGCTAAAGGTCGTTCAACTGTATTATTATATTTATTGATTCCTTTTTTTTTCGTCTCACCAAAAAACAACCGAAAAAAAGAATTGACCATCACAGACGAAACTTATAAATTAACCCGAAAACGAAACTTGACCGTAGAAAAAATATGAATAGAGGCGACTCCCCAACCCTCGTAGCTCGTAACTTAAATCGACATCTGCGTCTATTTCCATAGTAAATCTCGTTCGTATTTCTTTATGCCTTTTAAAGGGTTAATTTTCAAAAGGGGTGGGTGGGAGTTTGCACGAAACAACTGCAGATGGTCACCTCGTAGCTCAAAACAAGCTTGACAGACCTATCCACCCAGGTGGCCCCCTCCCTACGTCCCCCACCTGCCCTCAACCCTTTGTGGCCACCAAATGACCACAGCAAAGGTCAAGGAAATTTTTGCTCATCATTAAAATGAACTTTGAGAACAAAAGACTGACCCTTGGGCTTCATAACCCGGAGTCACCTCATCGTGTCTGACTTATAGTATGGGTCACGCGACCCTGAGCTCGCAGAACCTACAGACATTTCACCAATTAAAGCGCTATTGTTAAATGCAGTTGGGGAAATTTATTGTGCAAAAGATTAGGATTCAGGGCTCTTCTGAGGGAGATTAATACATTTTTTACCACCTTGTGCGAAACTAGGATAATATTTATGTCCAGTTTGAAATTAAATATTGCAGTATTTTTATCAAAAGTATCATTTTCAATTCAAAAAACATTCTGACCTTCTCATTATCAAACAAACTTTCAACTTTTCATCCACTGTTTCGTGTTTCTTTTGGGTGGGTGGTCTCAAACAAGTCAATAACTTACAACTAAAAAGCCGCCGTGCTTTTCCCCCTCCCGTTTCCTTTTGAAATAGTTGCATTTTGCACTTTAATAAACTGTGAATAAACAATGCAAACAGCGAGTTTATGGCTGACTTTTCTCTTGACTGTGTAAACTCCAAAACTCCACTGTTGTCTGTTTACACCAGTTTTGCTCTGTTTGCTCGCAGTAAACTATACATTCGAATAAAACTACCAGTTATTTTTACTACGCCTAGCCAAACAAGTAAACAGTAAACAAAATTTCCAGACATAATTGCGAGTTGATTCTAAAGCCACACAAATTCCTCGCATTCGCACACCTGATAAACTGCAATCCCTCAACCAACCCTTCTTTCCTCAATCCAATTGCACCCACCCCCTGCCACGTGTCCCCCTTTGAACCCCTTTAAATGCGGGGGAGTGTCGGTCCCTCGCTCGTTGCTAATCCCCTCCTGTGCCACTGTGACCAATGGAGAAGCAAAGGGTTGAGACCACAATCCATTAAAGGCACCCGCCACACTTTTATAAGCCTTTGCACTCAGCTGGCGCCGCCATTTTCTCCCCTTGTATCACATTCGCATTAAAATTAAAAAATCCTTTTTAGAAAACTCTGGGGCTTGAATTACACGACCCATAAACATTTTAAAACGCTCATTACCATTACCCACTTTGACTACAAATCAATTTATCAAACGTCTAACGTTCGCTGTTAGGCATATTTTGAAATTTATGGTGCCTTAACTATGCTGATAAAACCCAAGTCATGAATGACATCACTGCAAGTGACATCATTGCCATTCCCCAATCAAAATATCGGTTCACTTTTTTATACCGAGCTTCCCGTCTTGATTTATGACATCTCATAAAAACCCAAAACAAAAAAAATCAAACAAAAAACCTCCCCTCACATTCATTCTTAATTAAAAAACTGTCACCCTAAGCAAAAAAACGTTAATTGCACCCCCTCACACCATGGAAAACAAAGGGGTAAATCAAATACCTACCGACTAATTTCAAAACCATCTCCCGCACACCCATTAAAACTTATTAAAAACCGCCTCAAAAACAGACAAAAGACCTTCAACCATTCGAAAAATGCTTCATAAAAACTTCAACCCTTTTTGCACTACTTAATCCCTATTTCCCCACCCCCTGTTTCCCGCACCATACACACACACACACACACCCACACACACACACAAACCCATACTCACAGCAAGCCATTCTTATTCTCATTATTATTACTGATGAGTGACCTAATTATACCCTCGAATTACCCCCTTTTCATGATAATGGTGTAAAATGAGTTACCATTCATTCAATGTTTGACCAGTTTGACCAGACATAGCACAGAGCCCGTTTTTGAGCCCCGTTTCTCATGTCCACTCACGTGCAAGATGACACTTTGGAATACCAATGAGGGACAAGATAGCAGACCCGTTTTTTTGTTCATATTTTCAGGTCTCTTAGGCCTAATTTATAATTCAAATCTCCTCCTATCAGCTTCTGGTCTTGTGATTGGCCATTCATTTGAGCCATGTGATGTATAATTTTATGGCCATAACAGATGTCACGTGGCCATTGGTGAATCCAAATAGGCCTCACACTTAAAAATAAAAACAGGAAAAAAAGTAAAGCTTCTTCACGTGTCATTGCACATAAAATAAAACTGCCATCTGGTAGTAAACCACAGAAGATCCAAAACAAAGAAAACAACTTATTTGTCAATTATTATTGTCCCTATCTAGAAAACTAAACATGGTGGCTGCCCCTAGTAATTTCTTATCACAAACACACAGTCTTTCCCCTCACACACACACCCATGCACACCCACCCTCACACCAATACCCTCTACTTTCACAACTTACAACTATGGAGTCCTGCAACAAAAGACTCAATCAACCACAACAAAATCCCAAGTGTGTCCAGCAGATTACAACACCAAAATTCTCTTCTTCTCTCCTATGGACAATAAGTGGAATTACTACAACTTGACACATCACTTTAAACTTAATTAAAGCACTGCCATGCATGAAAAAAAGGGGAAGAAAACGAAGAGCCACTTCACACTGCATTACGGAAAGGGTAGACAAGTCTACTTTAACTTCTGGACCAATGGACACAGCATCCCAGGAGGATTACCAGGCAAAAACATGAATTTTAAAATGGGGAGGGAATGTGCAGGTTTCAGTCTAGGGGATGATGGAGGAAGTAGCTGGGGAAATGAGTTGGGGGATGGAGGAGGAAGAGGTGGAGGGTCCATATCTTTCCTTCGACCTATAAGGTGATGCTAAAGACACGGGACGGTTGGTGATGACCAGAGGGGGGCTGTATTTGGTTGCATGACCCATCATGAGTCAGATACTGCAACACCAGGGGGCAGCCATGAAAATCGGATCCTTCATCTGTCTGCTAGGTCCAATCGTCCATCAATTGTCCATTTCACCCTCCACTATGGGATAATGGATGGTTATGTCGGGGGAAGCGGGGGGGCGTTGGACTAAAGTCTGGACACTTAATATCACAAATCCCCTCTCTTTATTCCTGATCCGTATCAAAAGTTAAGAGTGAAAAAAATTCTTTTTTCATAAAAGTAGGGGGTGAAGTGAAAGAGGGATGGATGGTGGGCGACGGGTTGTGGGTGCCAAATAGTGCCCCCACGTACAATATAGTGTCCCCTGAGTTTAAAATGTATAACGGTATATTAAAAATAAAAAATAAAAACTTGAGTTATGTGTTATTATTTCAGTTGAAAAGTAGCTTGTGCAACAACGGTAGCAAATGTATGGAAAGGTCACTACACCGTAAAATGAAGTTGAGAGAAGCACAATATATTGCGTGGTGAATAGAAACCGTGACCGAACCGGAGTGAAAAGTTAATTGCTACTGTCATATCTAAAAATGGAGATCGTTCAATTATGTGAAGACACACAAAGATTAAAATAACAATATCAATTCCCGTTTTATTTAAGGTTAATGAATAAAATTTGCCAGTTATTAAATACGGTACGGTACCATAATTCAAGACGAATCTGAATAAATATATAATTATAATTTTGATTTTCGGATTTTCACCCTTTGTGCATCACTGCATAACATCATCCATTGAAATTGGAGATTACAAGAATTCTTATTCCCCACTAAACACAATACAACAACACCAATGGCATTCGTTCCTTTTCTTTTTTCCATCGATTTGCGGCGGCATCCGATTGATCTCCTTCCAAATTAGTCCGTGTCTCCTCCTTTCGGCGCCGCCCTGACCCCAACTGCAGTTCCACGAAACAAGGCAGGAAACCAATAATGAACTGTATTAAGGTAGAAAACGCCGAGACGCAAACGCCATGACGTCACCAACTAAGCCAATTGAACACGTGTGGCCCATAAACTAAAACAGTTCATTGGCGTCCCGCTGCGCGCCGCTCTTCACGCCAATGTCTTCATTAAGGGCGATGACACATCGCACAGAGGCCCTGTGCAACTCCCAATAAAACTAACTCTATTTTCATATTTACAATCCTTAACGACAACTATTGTTTACGTTTCCCTTCACCTACCCTCAACACCCTCCTTTAGTCCTCTTTCACCCCTTACAAATACCACTTCCATTCACCTTTTACCATACTGGTTTCCCCCCTCTTTGCATTTTTCTTCACCTTTCGGCGTGCCTCAAGATGAGATTAAAAAAAGATGCAGTCTCAATTCCCCCATCTCTCACTCCTCCCTTCTCAACATTAACCCCCTCTGGTGCTGCTGTCATGTCTTAATCTTACGCCTCGGGACGTAAAAATGAGTGTGAAATTTTTGATCGAGTCCATGGTTTGGGACACTGGATTACAGCGAGAGGGAAAAGGAGATTTTTAAAGGGAATCGAGGGGGTCGGTGGGGAGGAAGTGTGTCCAATCAGATTGACGACAAAAACCTGTTTAGTCCCTCTCGCCTTCAGAGGGCGCTACGGTTATCCGAAAGGCCAAATGGCAGAACGAATGGCTCTTCGTCAGTCACTTCATCAAAATGTTAGAGGAAAGGGCATTTCCGGTTGTCGTTGCGGAGGAGTCAGAGTCCAGGTTTTGAATGTCAAGGACTTAAAGAGCGATCATTCACAGCGCGTTAAAAACTTGCCCTACAAGTGATGTTTTCGTCGTGACCGAAGAGAGGAAATGTTAGAAGTGCTGCTGAATGTCAACGAACTGTGTACCATTTTATATTTATATTTATATTATATTTTTCTAGTTTTGACTTTATTCGTTAACAAAACTGCTGCCCGCAATCGTATGACCTAAAACCAAAGTCCAGAAAAGCAGCTAATTTCGCGGAACGACTCAATCGACTTAATAGTTTGCACGAGAAATTATTTAAAAGCAAAATAACCACACACCGGTTCGTTTGTGGTTTCCAGTTCGGCTTTAATGCTATCTTGAGCAACAAGCGAGCTTTACCTTGAGGTTTGTGCCAACATAAACAAAATAACATTCCTCCAGCTAACAAACCACTTGAAGTCATCTTCCTTTACATTCTTTTCAGCTCGCACCGACGCCCAACAAAAGTCGAGGACAAAAGATGAGACAAAAATGTCTCGTCCGAAAACTCGCATTTAATTCGTTTATACAACCTCCCACCAACACAAAAAAAAACAAAAAAAAAGCGCAGTAAACTCGTTGGAAATTCATCTGATGACTCATCTCTAACAACAAGCAACAAATTATATTAAAACTTATCCCAAACACTAATTAAAATGGCCGCCACCTGTCAACTGCAGCAAATTGTAGCTCGAGGCTTTGCTTGTTCTTAATTAAATTCACCAACTAATACTGGACAGTTTTTTTACGACCTTTTGTCAGCTTTTCACACCACCTCCTTTCGTGATAAATGCAACAGCAGCACTACATTTTTATTTGTCTTTTTATTTATTTTTTTATTTTTTACCCCTCGTTCGTTCATTTTCCGCCTTTTTCCCTTCTATTCATACAAGAATTTGTCAGCCGTGTGCAACTGAGCATGCGCACAGTGTTTTATCAAGCATTTATTACTTGACCTGCACACGTTAGCTGTCAAAATGACCTCACACGGTATTAAATGGCGATAAAAAATTGTGTTAATAACTGAAACGACACCATTTTGGTTTTCACTCAATAACCTTTATTATTAACCCTATAAACGTAAATTCCCCTATGTAAAAATTTAATCAAAAGTAATATATAGCATTCTTTTTCTCTTTAACATCATTTCGATTTTTATTATTATTTTTAGTATTATCATCCCACGCTATTTCTACTTATTATTTGCCGAAATCAAAATAAGTCTTTGCAATTTACTCAGCGTCAATAGTAATAGAATCCACTTATTGATGATATCACAATAGAGTAAGACGACGTTGCAAGTGGTCGTGTCCAATCCTATTACAACTCTCTTTGATGGCATGATCTAATCTCGTCTCGAAGAAAGGAAAAAAGTCAGATTCGGCTAACAAACTGATTACATCTTCTCCAATGAGTGCATCATCGTATATCGTCTATATATGTTTTTCTTTGTTTTACGTTTTACGATTTATGACTTTCAACTTCATTCAAACCGCAACAGCGCACCTGGCGTCGACTCCGCTAACTCAAACTCCGCCCCGAAAGCAGTGGGTGAGGGTTGGCCCGGCGTGCATATTAATCATGTCGTCATCCTTGGGTGAGCGGTGGGTTTGGGGGCGTGTGTAAACCACGTCACGTCCCCATGGCCATAATTGAACAACCACGCTGGGTAGGAGGAGCATCCAAGCGTCTAAATCCCCACCAACTTCATTCTGACTTGACTTGTATATATACCGGATCACACTACATCAAAAATTCCCGTTTTTTCCGCCCTTTGTTATCCTACACCTGCTTCCCTCTCACTCGTAACCACTTAACTTATTTTACTTTCCCCCCAACTAATAACTGACTTTTATAATTGAATTTATTACTTCACCAAAAAAATATATATAAAGATTTGACTAAACTTTATTATTTAAAAAATTAAAAAAAAAATGAAAACTTGAGAGAAGTCGTTCAGATTTTAAATATCCCCAATAAAGTTTCTACGCTAAAAAAAATTATTTTTTTTCTTTTTGAAAATCCAAACATTAAAGTTCAAGTGCGAAACTTAAGTCACGACAGATGGAGACATGGACACACCTGCTGAGCAAAACCCTCATCCACCAATCAGCAAGCCGAATGATAGATGATGGCCCAGTTGCCAATTAATAGCACCAGGGGTCTGAGAGCGAACATAATGGCCCACTATATGTCATCGCAACAGCGACACATGTCGATGCGACACACGTCGTCAACTTCCCAAATCTGCCCCTCGAGACCTATAACTTGCGCTTCATTGCACTTGCCATTTTCTCCAAGCTCTTGTTTTAATTTCGATTCAATCTACCAAGATGTCCCTAAGTAAATAATTAGATAACCATCCATACAACGTGTCGCACGTTAATTATGCAAGCTCACAATATATCAATTAGAATTATTTATTGCACCCAAAAGAATCCTCCCAAAAATTGATAAAAAAGGAATATGTCTGACGTCATCACTATAGATCCCTCAGAAGCGAAACGTCCCATCAAAAATGTCGATATTTCTACGTTTCGATGCCAAAATCTAAAAAATTACTAAATATTGACAAATGTCGGCGGCGGTCATCGACATCCACTTTTTTGATTTGTGTAAACAGTGTTCGAAAGTAACATGGACGGAGTTTTGGAAATTGCCTCTGGACGACTGGATGATGCATAAAAACAAGCCACAAACCAAAAAATAAAGAAAATGAAACAGAATTGCATGTCTGCGCAAATTTCCCAAGTAAATTGACCCAAAGTGCTTGCGTAAACGGTTGATACGAATGGAGCGTGCAAATGGAATGTGTCCAATTTCAAACGGTCGGCCATTGATTTTATGTCGAGATGGAAACACGAGACGGATTCCAAATCAGGTGACTCATTCTCCCACACACATACACACACATCCACCCTTAGTGAATGGAAATGGTATCTAGGTAAGGTTAATTAACAAGCCAGCATTCGTGTGAGCTGAAGTGAAGTTGTGGGTGTGCAATAATACTGAGAATGGAATGCGATTGGAATTTGCCGAGTTGAAAAGAATGAAAACGCTGCCACAACACCTTGATGATGTTTTATTGATTTCTAAGCCTCACTATTGGAAAAGGAATCCACTAAAAGTGTCAGGACAAGAACCACAAATTGGTGTGTGAGAGATGGAAGTAATATTAACGGATAAAAAGGGGATGCAACAAGTCAAAGAAAAGCAACGTAAACATCACTTCACAAGCTTACATTGCTTTCTTTCCTTTGAGCAATAGTTACTTTGATCATTTACGGTAATGCTTGTTTGTGAAGTTTGCAAAATACAACGTTATTTTAATGTCGTCATCGTCAGCATCTAAGATGTAGTACAAATATTTTGACCACTAACATTTAGTTAAGCTTATGCCAGGGTTCCACTATGCGAATGTTCTAGAACATTCGCTTAATGGAGTCATAGCATAAGAATGACGCTGCAATGATCAGTATTGTTCTTCAATTGAGATTCACCAAACATTTCTCACAATTAAAAGTAAATCTAAGATGATTTAAGCTGACAAATTCTTGTGCTAAGAATCGATAGGAAATTGCATCCCATGTTTCAACATTAACTAATTTTTTTCCTGTGGAATGACGTTTTTCAGATACGCAATGTTCAATTAACCTAAAAGCCTCCAATTCCCATAATTCCATCATGACCTGCAGGCAAAATGCACCTTTTTACCAGAAATCGACAGTAAATTGCAACAAAGACACGCCTCTTTACTTCATCTCAATTGCTAAACAATCAAACAAGCAACTTTAAGATGAAAACGGGGGAAAATGGAGGGTTGTTGGAGAAAAGGGGGGAAGGGTTGGGCGACTGCATCCACTTAGAAAAACACGGTTTTCCTTATTTCCCCCTTCCTTTTTTTGCGTTTTTTTATTCCCTTTTGCAATTTCATCGTGACATGGTAACAAGACGGCGTGATGGGGGTTCACCTGTTGCATCCATACAAGCCGAAGACGGCGAGGAAATTGCAAAGCCACCAGGGAGAAAAGCCACAAGGTCTTCTTGTTTATATAAATAATGATGGCTGCAGGTAGAGCAACTTTCCAAAGATGCAAATCAGCTATTTTTATGCAACTTTTGTAGCGCCAGGCAGTGTGCAATTAGGACCTTTGACCCGACCACTTTTGAGGTCCAAAGTTGACCGAATTGCTCGAGAGAAAAATGGCAAATTAGGGTTATCGGAGCATTATGCAAATTGACAACAATTTGCATATCAGATACGTGCACGCGTGTAATTCATGCTTAGAACAATGTTTGGCATTGCGCGGATAGTTGACAGGAATGCAGCTTTAATTAAGGAAGAGGGATTTATGGGTAAAAATTGAAGAAGAGGTGAAAGAGGAGAATAAAGTGTAGATAATATTTAGACGCATTCAGTGTAATGAATGGCGAATAATAAATTTCATTTCTAAGTCTACTGTACGATAAATTAAAATAGAGAAAGTGGACATCTGGAATCCACATGTATATTAATTTTTTTTTTTTCAAATATTTATTTATTTATCTATCCATAACTTCTTTTTTATTAAAAAAAATTTTTCCCTTGTCATGAATCAAGTCAACTGACAACTGAATTATCACTTTCATATTTTTCTCTCTTTTCCCCTACAAAAAATATACACTTATAAAAAAATGTATAAATTTTTGTGTCAAACTAAATTATGTAATCCTGAGATATAGCTAACTTCATTTTTTTTTTTTTTTTTACTTTTCTCACCCCATCTTTTCGTTTTTTCCCCAAGTTCTAAAATTTGTTTAAAATGTTAATAAAAGCGAATGAGTCATTTCAAATTTAAATTGCTTCCCAAACATTGTGAAAAAGATAGTTAACAAAAAAAGGAGATAAAAGAGGAAAGTAATCAGATGAAAAGTTCACACAGTATAACATAATGGCAGCTCTTGTTAAATGCTAATCACTAACACTAGGGGGTCCTTGAATGAAGCTCCAGAGAAATGTCAGGTCGTATGTGTATTGACGTGGGAGACTTTCTAATTTACACAGATAAAAGACAGGGGTGGGCATACTTATTAAACATGTCACTTGGGAAACATTAAAAAAAGGATTTTAAACCCTCAACAACACCCTCTTCTCCCCAGAAATCCCATCAAGAAAAAAGTGACACACACTTCTAATTATTCTTTTATTAAACCCAATTTAAACTACCAAAACATTTCTTCTATACAAAGCCCTGGTGCCAAAACTTGGCAATTTGTAGTTAAAAAAGTAGAAAAAAAGTTTAAAAACATCTTAAATCCCTTAATCTTGACTCGGCAAAGGTGATTTGAGAGGTCTAATTTGTTAGTTCAGTCTCAAATACTTCAAATTCTTTCACTTTTTTTTTGTTTACCACACAAGAAGCTACCTAAAACACTTTTAATTTATTTTTCTTTTCTATTTTTTCTTTCTCCTTTGCTTTTCTTTACTTTATCAGTGTGATTGAGACAGCAGCTGGAAAAGGGAGTTAAACAGCATCTTAAATCATAAGAAGCTTGAAAACCCTCTTTAAAAAAATGTTGTAAAAAAGAGGGAATTGACAATTGCAAACCACAATTTATGTGTCTTTCACACCACCTGGTGGCAAGAAACCAGAAAAGCAAAGTGAGAGATTTGTTTGGAACAAGACATTGCGAGCTCAAAGCTTCAAACTGCCACCCACCATAAGATAAATAAGACCAAGTGGTAAAATAAAATAAATCAGGCCTAACTCAAATCTGAGTGTACAATTTATCAAAATTAGGTTAAAAAAATACAAGTTAAACCTTAAAATTGACAAAGATAAATCAGTGTTAATTGCAGCGATTTCCCTGATGACATTTTTTTACTTTAAAAACCAAACAACAGATTTGGCCATACTTTAAGTGTCTATCTATGACATTGGTTTAAGGAGCTGTGTGTAAATCATTGGCCATGGGTCATTAAGCCTTATGGGCTGTTGGTCAGGTCATCAATGACCATTAAAGGAACAGATCAACAACACATTTGGTCCAATATAGGAGCAAGGGGAAACTCCTATCACAACATCTTGGCGAGAGGAAGTCGATAACACACCCTACACCCTACACTACTACACCATCACCAATTTTCCCCACCAATCAACATATTTATTGATTACCAACACTAAACGCACTCGGGGATCAACATTGTGCATTGCTATGGTCTCATTACAGCACTCTTAACGGGTTTATGGCGCTATGCCCGTGGATCAAGCGCAATAGAAAATGGTTGGTCAACAACGCATAATCAAACATCAGCCGCTCTTGACTTGCCAATTTTACACTAATTAAGCACTACACGTGCCCTTCAATTTTCGCTACAGCTGGAAAATAGCTGTCAAAATTATTACACTGTTTCATAAAATAAGCGTTTAATGCATTTATCGGTCGTCCCGGCTTTCACTTGTCCTCTGATGCAATTGTTTTAGTCTGCACGCCACAAGTCATTTACCAACAACAACGCTTTTGCGTGCTTCTTGGGATTAACAATAGAAGATTGTCAATAAATCCCATAATTCACTTGTTTTTCTCGTCGATTACTAAATTCCTACATGGCTTTTTGATGTAATAGTATTATAGTTGAAAATAATTAGTTTTTGTTTAACAACTCGAAAAGCAATTATTACACATTTCAACAGTGAGATAAAAAAAATATAACAGTGCAAAAATGTTTAATTAATTTCAACAATCCAATCACTCCTAATTTAATCACACAATATTTGAATTGTAAAAGCAAAAACAATGTTGATTTTGCTTGAATAAACACACCAAAACAAACACGTCTTAAATATTTCCGTATGACTAATTAATGGAGACATTCAACTCTGAACTCTCCTTGTATTTATTTACATTTCAATTTTATTACTTTAACATACTTATGAAAGGAAAACATAAAGTTCTCTCTTGGAGATATGAAACAACAAATTTTCAAACTTCAGTCTCATGTCTATTATTCTAAACTTCCACCTCAGCAAAAACTCAGCAGCATGTATGTTATTGACATCACTTTTCTTCAATTTCCTGTCACTGGCCTACCTTTTCAGCACAGCAGTCACTCAAAAAAAAAGAACAAAAGGGACAGAAACATGAAATGACCATTGCCCAAACCCAAAAAATCCCTAAGGCTTACATGATTTCTCCTCTCTAAGCGCAAATAAATAAAAAAAAAAAAAAAAAAAAAAAAAAACCCACACCAATTGTTTAAAGGAAAAAAAATGATTGTGTAGCAAATTTTGTGTGATTCTATTTTCTTACTGATTCAGCCTAAATTCCCCTACTCATACCCTTATACTCACCACCCCCACCCCCATCTTTCCTTCTCCCCATTTTGTGCTTCTTCTTCCACTTCATGTCTCTCCAAATGTAAGATGCTCTTTTTTTTCTTCCCGGATCCACTTTCTTTCCACTTCTCTCTCTCTCTCTCCAATTTTCTAAGAAATCTTTTTAGCGGAAAACTTTAGGATTGCTTCCTCTTTTCCTTTTCCTAAGTAGATAAACGATTCACAAGAGAAAAAAAACCCCAAAAAACTAAGACCTCGTTTTTATTTATTTTGTTATTATTTTACTACTTTTTGCAAAATTTATATCTGAAACTATAAAAATAACTTTGTCAGCAATTTTAAAACTTAAAAAAAAAAAAAAAAAAAACTGAAGTGAAAAATTTCTATAAAAAAAGTTACAGGAAACGGATGAGGGCGCATTAATCTTTATCAGAAAATTGAACATCATTTTTCCCTTTTTAGGAAAAGGCAAGGGATGACGATGAGGGGCTAGCACGCACTGTGCCATTGTGATAAACTACACAACTGAGCGCTGCAAACCCCAAACATTCTCAGTTTCATCGATTTAATTTTTTCTTCAAAAAAATTTATTTAAAAAATATTACAACCGTCATATAATTTTAGTATATACAACAACTAGTTCTTTCAAGCGAAAACAGTCGGCGGTCAAGTTATGCTGGTCAGATGTTATAAAATAGGATTAATTCCGAAAAATAATGTGTGTGGCCATTAAAGCCCACAATATGTCACAGTAGACGACACGTAGTGTGAGTTAAACATTTACCCTCACTCCTTTGAGCCTCAATCTGAATATATTACAACCCCCTCTTTCCACTTCTATTTTTTTAATAATTTCCCCTTTTTACCCCCTTTGCCATTTTTATCAAAAAAGAGGCAAAAATAATTGACTTACTAATAAAAATGCAATTTTTTTTACACTCTCAAATGTCCTGGAAATATCAAATTAGGCTTATACATCTCGACCTAACACACCCTTTTGCAACCCCTTTCATCCAAACCCTCTTCTTTTATTGCAAAAAAAAATTGCTTGCAGACTCATATTTCACTTCACAGTTGCGTGCATAATTAGGTCTCGTTTGTATTTTTAAAGACGTAAAACAAAAGTTTTTTTTTATGTTTTCTATTTTGTATTTTCTTGCACTTTTGCAAAGCCTAGCACTTCATTCTCATCCTTATACAAAAGTTTAATGGCAGGAAAACGAAAGAAATGTTAGCGTCGTCAAAGACCATTTTCCAGATTGGCCATCAAGCTAAGAAGAAGAAATGTCTGTTGCCATGGTAACTGTATAGTGCCTGGCAAAGATTTATGCTCATGAATGCATCCCTCTATACACGCCTCTATAGCCCCGGCTCAACCCGTACTTTCCTAACTCTGATTTCTACAAATGTGAGGTCTATATTTCTATCAAATGTTTTGGGCAAAAGGCCATACAGTCAAATCGCGTAACAAGTCATCTGACAAATTGAAGCCACAATTTAACCGCAATGCACTTTCACTGAAGTAAAGAAACTCGATGAAATGAAATGTTCTCTTTTTTTTTTCTTCAAAACAAATCAACTTGTTTTTATTGGGAAAATAAACCGATTCGATTTGTTTTTTCCGTTTTACTTGCTCTGCTTCGACAAACGCAAGTTTTAAAATCAGTCTAAATCTCGAGTGTAATGCATCAAATTTATTCAGTGCACTCGAGATTTATTTAAATTACTCGTTTTTGTGGGTTAAATAAAGAGTTACAAATTTATCTGCATTAAAAAAAAACTAAATTATTTAGAACTATAAAAATAACTAAGACCTTGCTTGGTATTAAATTTTTGTAAAGTTGCTGTTGCTAAGATACGTGAAATTTGCACGACTTGAAATAAAATATTGACAAATCTCTATTTAAAAACACGAGAAAAATCATTTTACCTCCTAGCTGCAATTTTTTTTGAGAGCTCTTGAAACCCAAGACGTTATTCCCAACTCCCAAACTCAACTAACCTCGTACGTGTATCATAGAAACTATAAGCCTGAGGGTCAAAAGCACATCGTATAAATCTCAAAGAAATGCATGCTCCACAAATAAAACCAATTGACACTATCAACATTCAATAAATAACCAAACAACAGCCTTATATATCATAGTGACTCACTCACCATCGACTTAGAATCGACTTTTTGCATTATTAAACACCTCTTCCCCTGAACACATTCGTGTCGAATCAATAAAAACTTTAGAAAACATTAAATAAATACATTCATCCGCCCGTATATATTTAATATTTTTCTTTTCATTCCAAAATGTAGGCCAAGTAATTCCTCCATTATTACCATAATAACATCTAACAAGACGATAACAGATGCCATTTCACAATGCACTGCGCCAACTTTTATATCACGACGCAGCCATTTCGTTTGAACATAAAACATTATCAAAACTTATCTAAAAAATTTAAAGATATAAATAATTTTTATAGGACTATAGGGAAGAGGGGTTTGAGCAAGGGGATAAAAGATGGAGGGAAAAAAGGGACGGGAAAGAACGTATGTGAATCGGATTTTTTTTCCTTTCTTTTGAACAAGCAAAGCAGAGTTGATGCGTTTGCTCTTGGTGAGTGGTCTATCAGTAGTGATTTCCCTGGGTAATAGATTGATTGGTGGATTGAATTGCATCTGAGTCAAATGGACTGCACCGAAGAAAGAAAACGGTTCATAAGAAAACAAAAAGTACACAGATGAGGTTACACACTGAACTCATCACTCTGACAAATTGAGATCTTTCTATTTGAAAACATCTTAAATAAAACAAAAAAGTTACCGATGATGAACAAGTACAGAATCGACTTTATTAACCCTACTATTCAATTTTTTTGTTTAACAACAATATTTACATGTTTTGCCATTTGTTTAATGTCTAGAAACAATTGTTTTCCTTCATTGTCGTTCTTTGATAAGGCATACAGCAATCATTTAAGTTTATTATTGCAGATTGTTTTGTTGCATAAAATCCTGCCCGCTCACAATGGCTTTCGACACACAAAACATGCCATTGTTGAAAGAATAACAATTGTGCGAGCAGCATTCTTGATTGGCTGTGCAAGGCCCTCTAGTTTTACAAGCACTAATAAAATAAACAAGCAAATTAACAAAGAGAAAAAAAAGAAAACTTTTCATGGCTTTCATCAACTTACCCTTCGACAGTGCTCGAAAGTGTGTAGAAAATGGCGATCAAAACAAGCCAACATCCTCGAAACCACTTCATCTTCATTTTTCTAAGCCCCTCGATTTTTTTTCCCCGAGCTTATTTATACAAATGTGCGTGCATTAATAGTGCTATCCAAGTCAAATCAAACTATAAATAACGCGTAATCGCTACTTGGAAACAACACAATAGACTTTAAAATTCAGTTTTACGATTGTTTGTTACCGAATTTCATTTGTTACGTAAACCGTAAACATCAAAAAAACTAATAATTTGTTTATTTATAGATTTTAGTGTCCGGACATTAAGCAGCCGTATTATACTGTAATATCTTGTATTTCCCATTAAAACCATAAATATAGCGTTTAATTACCATTCAGAAAACAGAAATTAGAAGTAACCAAATAAAATTCCATTACGTTATTATTTATGTTTATTAATTTGTCTATTATTATTACTATTATTAATATGAACAATTTGTATTTATCAGTAAAGGTAAAAATTCTCTTCATCTCATTATTTCCTCTTTTTTTTTATCGACCCCGTTTCGAACTCTCACAAACCATAACCATTCCGTCGTAAAGTGGCATACAGTTGCCTGAACAACAGTCGGAATGTTCTTCACACTTTCCATTGGTGATGCATCTATTAAAGCGATAAACGGTATCGTAAACAAACATTGATAAACCAAAAACTTGCTAAAAAAGATGCTTTTTTTTATCAACCTTTTAGAAAACTAGAAATAATTCAAACTTAATTAAATATAAATATACCGTACCTTTGTTTAGCGATTGTAACTGATGGCAAAACCATACCAATTACGACAATCAGTAGTAAACCCTTGGTCAGTTTCCACATCATGTTGAAGTTGCTATAATACAAGTCGAAGTGAATCTAAACTGGTTTTTCCTTTCCGATACTAAGTACTTTTTACCGTGTAATAAATTACTCATCACTTATTGCACAAAGCTTAAATATACTTGTGAAATGACTGCATGTAATTACCGTAATCTATGACCTAAACCTATGGCATACGACTGAATCGACATTTACAAGATTAAATGTCGGTTTAATGTCTCTCAAGTGTAGCAAGACGATTGAAAAGTAAGAGTAGTGGCATTTAAGGGATTAAACTTCGCTCTGCTTGTAAACTATCAATCGTCTTGCGTCGATAAAGGTTAAGAGAGACTTATGAAACCCGTTTTCCTTGAACTTCAACGTGAAGTATTGACAGGCGATAGATAACGTAAAGGATGACAAAAACATTCCGGGTTATTGCATAATTAATTTTTTAAGGCCAAATATGATAAGTAATGGGAAAAAAAAGTAATGTTTTGACGTCACGGGCTTAATGATGTAAGTTATTACTCGTTTTTTAAGAATTTACGCAATCAAGAGGCAGGATGTATTTAAATGTGAAATTTTTATTACAAATATTTATAAATTTCTTCTTGTTTCATGCGTAAATTCAACGGCTCGTGAATGTTATCACACGTTCGCTTCGCTAAACCCCAAAATAGTGGCAGCTTGTCACAACTGATATTTAATTAAAGCTATAAGGCTTTCAAAAATCCACATCTTTCAACTGATATTTATTGACAGTTCCATCTAACTTAACAACTTTTCATGTTTTTCTCTTTTCAAAAAGTTTAGAAAAATGCTAATTAGAAATAAATGAAGCCTCGAACACTTGACGAATAAAGCATTCGATGGTATAGAATGGAGTGACAAACAACGAAATGGTCTTTATTCTGTTATCTACCTAACACAAATGCAAATTGATGACAGTGCCACTTTGCAATTCTCCATTTTATAACCATTACCGTACGGTATATTGTTTATTCTATCGCTCTGTTTGCATTTTCAATTCCCCAAACAGAACCTAAGAAAGCAAAAACACTATGCAAAATCTCAAGTCTTCACCGGCGACGACAGCGAGTACTTTCTACACCAGAATTCTTTTGATCGAACAAACAGCTCCACTTAAGAGTTCCCTTTGATAAATTGCAACCAAAAAAATGAATGCGCAAGAAAATTTTCCATTCCACTAATTATAAACAGAAAATCAATTGCGTTTGTACGGAAATGATATTGACTTTGAATTCGAACAAAGAGTAATAATTATCGTCACAGTATGAATTCGACAATTGTCAATTCACAGAAACCTCACGAATGCCGAGTTAATTCAAATAACAATTTTAAAGTCATAAAGAAACTTATAATATGCTGATGAAGTAGCATCACAAGGGTTCCAATTCATAAATGGTTTTTCCAAGTTAGTGAAGAATTTGCTCAACTGTGAATTCAAAGCAGAATTTTTCCCAATGGTATTCACAAAAATTTGAAATTAAGATAAGCTTGAGCCCCTCGTGAAGTTGCAACAAAGTCTGATTTTAGTTTTCTCGCAATTGATGAATAGCATGTGAGCATTGAGCATTGAGCATTCACTACAGTAAATATTATACAGAATTGGACTGAATTTACTGTACTTTATGAAAGCTATAAATGGTTTTCCAAGTTTTGATCTACAATTTTTCCCACAACTCTTTCCAGCCATTGAAAACTGCTGGACTTACCTAATTAAACAAAACGCAAATTTCCAATATTCAAACTAATCTCAACACAACTGTGGTGAAGTGGTCAAACCTCTGATGAAGTAGACACCTAGTGGATTAGCCATCAACACCACTTGGACCTTTTGACCAAGACAGATGACCTCCCACTTGACATCTAATGTAAACGACTCCCTTCACCCTCCCACCCACTCCTCTTCTATACTCTCTCTGCACCATCCCCAATCCTCAACTGCCAACACCATCTCACTTCCACTTGACCACTCGCTGACCACTGGCAAATTGCACCCAAAAGAATAATGGATCACCTACAACACTTCATTTTTTCCCTCAACGTATCCCTCACACCCCTACCCACACGAACCTTTTTCTCCATATAAATTAACCCCCAACACAAATCTGGTGCATGTCACCTCCACTTGCCTACACATCTGGTCACAAAGGGTTTGCACAAAAAATGACAAAGCAAAGTTTACACAAGGTAACTCATTTTTTATGTCGCAGCCCCCTTTTCTTTCACTCTTACCCACAGCAAACATTTACCCCTCTCCTGCTGGCATTAACCCCCTCACCTTATCCCCTATATCCTAAATATTTCCAATAGGGATCTGTCACATTTATATGCCAGCATCCTCACCCCTTGCAATACTTTATCCCTCCTTTTCTGATGAACCTCATTTTTTTGTGTTTTGTACAAAAAAGGGGTACACTTAAAAAGATTGGATAAATATAGACTTGGAAATTGACCAATTAGACCCCTACACCTGGAACACCCTTTTTTCCCTCATTTTTTCCTCCAACAACCCCATCTGACCAAATAAAAAAAATTTGAATGTGAAATGATGTGATATAAAAGGCTTATTTCCACAATCATATACCCTTTCCTTGTCAAAATTTGTCACTTTCCCTTTTTTTTCTTTTTTTTTCTCCAGTCTATACTGCTGGAAGCAAGGGGAGAATAAAAGCAATGTCAAGAGGCCACGTTAGGCGTATGTAGGAAAACAAAAAGGAAAGTTTTCCAAAGCTGACAACTGGTGAAAGTGACACGAACACAAAGAGAATAAAAATACTCAAGACGTGTCACAAGCAAGAGCCAACAAGTATTGACATTACAGCCCGTTAGATAAAAACACACATTTACCTCTTTCACTCTAATGTCACAGCAAGGTGAAGCAATAAGTCACAACGACAGCCATAAACTTACTTTTTCTCTTAAAAAAGTTATGTTTTATTCATATTTTCAAAGTTAAATTTTAAAGTTAGAACCAATTTAATTATTAGTTGTAGGGCCAGTTGCACCAATGAAAGTTAAAGTTAACTAGAGTTTAACCAATGTTAAAAGTATTGTTAAACTCAGCTTA
>JAQFZP010000757.1:0-27390 GCA_034695745.1 Geophilus truncorum | reverse complement strand
AACAATTTTAAATTGACAAATCAATAAAGTCAAATGCATCATTGTGTAGCTAAAATATTGTAGTTTCTTAAAAAAAAATTGACATTTGTTTTCGTTTTGAGTTATTTGTGTTTTAAGCCAACTGTCTCCATCATTGAGACAGTTTTGTCAGTCACTGTACATTAGTTCCAGTTCTGACATTCCTATTCCTTGCTTCTCTAGACTTGTCTAGACTGTCTAGACTCATATCCCATGTCAGAACCGCGATCAGGAACAGGATTGGAACTTTTCCAGTTCCGTTTAAAACTAAATATTAAAAAAAAAAGTGAAAATTAGTGATAAAACCTATTAAAACAAGTTAAACCTTAAAAAGGTTACAAGGCCGCTCCATTAAAGAATTAAATAGTTGGGGTTTATTACAGAAATGCATTTTGATATGTGTAACATGTGGTGTGCGTGAGTTAAGATATAAATTTAGAAAATAAATTTAATTTACAAAATTTCTAACTAAAAAGTAAAAAATGACAGCAAATTAAAAACTGTTTAATTTGAAAAACTATCTTTTTAAATGTCCTAAAAAATAAAAGGTTAAATTTAAAATGTTCTAAAAAGTAAAACATTATTTTTAAAAAGTTCTAAAAAGTAAAAAATTATTTTTTTAAATATCCTAAACATTAAAAAAATTTTTCTTGATTTTAATGCTACTTGAAAAGATAGGATTCTTGTGGTTTATGAAATGTATATCCATCTGTATTTATATATTTCCAGGTAACATTTAAATCAAGAAAAAAAAATTTTGTTTGTTTGTTTTTTTTTGTTTTTTTTACCTTTTACAACATTTTAAAATTTATTTTTTTATTTTTTATTTTTTAGGGCATTTAGAAAGATATTTAATTTGGTGTTATGATGAAATTCTAGTGCTAAAAAATGAGAAATAAATTACTGTAGTTAGCCTATAACAATCCTAACTTGTAAAAAGACCCCGTATTTTCGTGAAAAATACTTCAAATTATTTGAAACCTAACGTTTTGGGGCAGTTTAATGCGCTAAACACGACTATAAACTTAAAATTAAAATTGAATAAAGTTTTAAATGACAAAACTTACTTTTTTGTGCCGATGCTTATGTAAAAGTGATATCGTTTTTTTTTAAAACGATCTAAACTTCCTAAACCTTGATTCGTATCAGGATTTTGATGTGCTGAATTCAAATATCAACTCAGATTTTTGAATACTGCACAAAATAGCACAGAAATGCTAAAAATCGAAGTCTGGCGACAATTCAGTTAGATCGAGAGGAAAAAATGGCGACATCATCTGATTCCTTTCTTTCTTTGTTATTGATTAGCAAGTCTGGAATTATGACGTCATTTTTGTGGCATCTACACTGCCTGGATACATTAACTTTGGAAAAAGCATTCATTTTGTGTTGACTGGAATGTTCCATTCCAATTTCTAGAAACCAGTGAAGATTTTATGACTTACTTTTTTAAGGCAGATCACGAAAAATCCTTCCGCCCAGACCTACGAACCCCATGTTATCCTATGGAGCAGTAATTCGGTTGTGTATGAACACTGCTTTCCAACTAACTGTTTTACATGCTTTTTGGGTTTCCCACCCCAAAGTAATACTTACGAGGCCTTAAGGCCTCGTAAGAAAAATCTTTGTTCTTTCATTACCTGTAGTTTATTTTTATCATCACTTGGTGGCGTGCTGGTATAATTACAACACACAATTATTTTATTATTTTTACATTTTTTTGTGTCGGATGAATGTTTAATTTGGTTTTTTGATGTAATTGTGGTTTGAAAGGAATTTTTTTTAGACAGTTTTAGACTATGTTTTGGCTTTTTCGTCTTCCAAAAGAATTTGGTTTTGGGATTTTTTTTTTTAAGAAAATAAATTTATTTTTTTTAGTGATTTTAGAATATTTTTAGATTTTTGGGGTTTTTAAAAGTTGTTTTTATTGTTTTAGATAGATTTTACACTTTTTTTTAGACCTATTTTTAAATTTTGAAAGGCAAATATTTTAAGTTTTTTTTTAAGTTTTGGGTCTTTGATGTTGGTTTTTGTGTATTTGACAGATTTTAGACATTTTAGACCTATTCTAGAATCTTTAAATAAAATATTTACTGATTTTAGGCTGATTTTATACTTTTTTTACAACACCTTTTATCACATTTATACTATTATAATGAGTTTTAGACAATTTTTCACAATGAATGCAATAATTTAGTTTTTTCACAATTTCTAAGTCTAAAGTCTAAAATCTAAACTTTCTAAAATCTAAACTTTCTAAAATTTAAACTTTCTTAAATCCATCCATCTTAACTTCAAAACCCCAAGATTAAATTAAAATCAATAACCACAGCAAATAAACTAAATCTACAAAAAGTTAACCACAAATACGAAAATAATCTCACAAACACTGTACAAAACCATAACAAACAGAAAAAATGAACTCCAAAACCAACAATGGCACCCCAAACAAACAAATATTAAGTCAAACAACTTTTCCATTTACCAAAATGAGTTTATTCCTCTGTTTATTGACTTTTTCACTCAATTTACCTTAGGAATCAATTTTAGTATTTATTTTTGTCGTAAGGGGGCGCCGTGGAGTGGTGAGGTTGGGGGTGGAAGGGGGTTTCCTGAATGTTTTAATCAACTTCCGTCCTTGTAGCGCCACTCAAATTAGGTAATTGCCACTAATCATGTGCATAAATAAGTGACGGAAACTGGCGCTAGAGGGGGGGGTGGTATCGAGCGTAAGAGTAGGAGGGAGTGTGACAGTGGGAAATAGGTATGTTTT
The DNA here is from genome assembly GCA_034695745.1 of Geophilus truncorum. Taxonomy (NCBI): domain Eukaryota; kingdom Metazoa; phylum Arthropoda; class Chilopoda; order Geophilomorpha; family Geophilidae; genus Geophilus; species Geophilus truncorum. The sequence goes on along the minus strand of JAQFZP010000757.1, from coordinate 24,599 downwards.
GTTTGTTTGGTTTTGAGAGGTTTTATTTTATGCCACTGGGGTTCTACTGAACGTTGCATTGTGGGTAGTTTCTTAAGGTGATGTACATTTTTGTGAATTATTGTCTTAATCTTAATAAGGTATGTGTAAATTTCAGTAAATTATATGTAAATCTTAGTTGGTTAGGTATAAATTTTACAAATCATTTGTAAATTTTAGTGAATTTCATTTTACAAGTCATGTGTAAATCTTAATAATTCATATGTAAACTCTTAGGTCATGTGTAATGTAAATGTCATTAAATTAAGTGTAAATCTCAATGAATTGCATATTAATCTTATAAATCATGCACCAATCTTAGTGAATCAAGTAAATCTTAGTGAATCACATGAAAAGTTTAATAAATTAGGTGTAAATTATAGTAAATTAGTGTAGTTCTTAGTAAGTCAGGTGAAAATCTTAATGAATCAGGTATAAATTTTAGTGAATCAAGAGTTAAATATAAATTGTAGAAAATTTGAGCAATTCTTAGTAAAATAAGTGTCAATCTTGCTTTGTCATTTGTAAACCATAGAAAATTTGCTATAAATCTCTATAACACACAAATTTAAATAAATATTTTACAAGTCAAAATAAATCGAGTGAAATTCATCTAATATAAACTAAGTCAATTGTAAATCATAGTAAAATCAGGTGTCAATCTTGATTTGTGACATGTAAATCTTAGTAAATCACATGTAAATCAATGTACATTCCGACTAAATCACACCTAAATATTAAATCTTAAACCTAATTAAATCTCAAATGTCACATGAAACTTTTAAATCTATCAAAAATTTAATTAAAATGTTACTGAAACAATATTTTCCAAATCTGCCAACAGATGTCACTTTACCCCAAACTCAACCTGAAATTTAATCCGCATTTCACTCGATCGTTACAGGTGAAAAACCGTACAAGTGCGCCGTATGTGGCAAAGCATTCAGCCAATCATCGAACCTCATCACGCACACGCGCAAACACACCGGATACAAACCGTTCACGTGCGACCTCTGTGGGCGATCTTTTCAACGCAAAGTCGACCTTCGACGCCACCGGGAAGCACAGCACGTCAACAATCAACTTCCGGTGGCTTTAAATTGAAATTTTTGAGTAAATGATAAAGAAATTAGTTCCTAATATGACGTCATTGTTTTGATTTTGAATCTCTTCTTAATGTAAATTCACTATGCAAAGTTGTAAATCTGTTTAAACGTTGCCTTAACGTCCTCTCGATGTTTTATCTGTAGAAATTACGTTTTGTGTTAATAAATGATATTTTGTTGCATCAAAATGCACCGTGATGGTGAAATTGAGTGTTGATTTTGAGGATTGTTGTTGTGATTTGAGTAGATTTTTTGAGATTTTTGGGTTGATTTAGAAGTTTTAGGTAGTTTTTTTGAGTTTGTGTAGAGATTTAGAAGGTTTTTATTGATTTTTAGAGATTTAGCAAGGAACAATAGAGATTTTTTTATTTTAGATTTGGCATTTAATTTATAGAGAATTTAGTAGATTTTTAAAGATTTCTGAAATAATTTTTAGAGATTTAGCTAAGAGTTCTAGAAATTTGTGACTTTTTTTTGACATTAACAAGTAAGTTTAGAGATTTTAAGAATTTGAATGATTTTATAAATTTAACTGTTAAAGATTGTAAAAATTTTCGATTATTTGACATTAAATTTAGATATTTTGCCAGATTTTGAAAGATTTTTACACATTTGATAATTTCTAAAAAGATTTAACAAAGATTTACAGAGATTTTTGATTATTGTTACAATAACTACCGTACATACATTTTCCTAGATTTTTTTTAATATTCAGAGATTTATAAAGAATCTTAAAAAGATTTAAACATTCTATTGATTTTCAGTGATTTAAAAAAAAATCATACGAAATCTTTGAGAAAATTCAATCAGTTATTGCAGATTTCAAGAGATTTTCACAATTAATACACGTATCTTGACTTTATAGAGATTTACAAATATTATCACAATTTAAAATAATTTTTGTAAGAGATAGAAAAGTAAGGTTTAATAATTATTATGAAAAATAATATGATTCAAAAGGTATTTACATTAAGAGAGGATGTTAACAGAGTAAAAGGATATTAATGGGAAAACATGAATGGAACGTGACTAAAAGTGAGTGACCAGTGGTGACTATGAGTCATGAATATTGAGTCACAAGGTTTAAAGGTAGAAAGGAGTAGAGAGGCATAGAGAGAGAGGCAGAGCTAAAGGGTAGAGAGGCAGAGAGAGAAAGAGGCAGAAAGAATGTAGACAGGAAGGCAGCAGCTCAAGGGAGCTGATGGAAACAAGGAGTGGAACTGTAAATTGAAGGGTGATGAGTGATCTTTGAAGTCCAAAAGTACCAGGAGGAACACAAGTGAGATGAGGCAGCCATGTTTTCTTAAAAGCAACACAGGTAATTTATTCAAAGTACGGTAATAAAATAACTTAATACATGAAATAAAGCACAGATTATGACATGACAATTTGTGATGCAACCTGTCATTCCTTTTATACACTAAAGTTGTGCAAATATTACACAACTAAACCCAGATCCAAATAATTCATTTATTTGGATCACACTCTCTAACACTTTACTCATTTAACTCAAATAAACAACAAATCATAAAATCATCAATTACAAACTGTAAATTCATCTTAAACATTCATAAATAAACTATAACTATAATCAACTAATTAACATAATCCATCATCAAATTAACAGTAAATACAAAGGTACAGAAGCTTAGAGCGAACAGCTCTCGTTTGTACCTCAAAATATCGTCAGAACACGTTAATTCCACATGCGCTTTACCAATCTTCGTACAACTTAATAACAACTTCTAAAACAATATAATATCAACTTATAAATCGTAATAATACATTTCCAACAATGATTTCATAAATTCACAATTGTTAATCAAGCGCATAACATATAGATACTCTCGTTTTACTACATGAATACATTATTTTACTACATAAATGAAGATAAGTTGTTTGTTATATTATCATTTGTAACTATTAAGAATAATTATTATTGTATGTATGTATATATTATTATTATTATATATTAAGGAATTAAATCCATTTGTATTTATAACCATGAAAGCCAAATCCCTTACATTTTCTACCCAAAACTATTTAAAATGACATCTAGCGCCACTGTAAAGCAAGGTCTGATTCGTGAGGCGACACCTGGCGTTGACAATCGAGGCTTTTCCTTCCACAATTTGTCATAATTTGTATAAGGACACCTAGCGACAACTTTTATTACACTCATCATCATTAACCCTATTTTTCTCATCTAATTCAACGCACCATTTATTACAGTGCATCAAACTGAAATTCTAAAAGGAAAATAGAATTATTGATTGATTTATTATAAAGTATTTAATCAAACTGAATTAAACAATAAATATCTTTTATTGTGATTGATATTTTGATTTATTTGAATGGAATTAAAATCAGAGCTGAAATGATGTGATAAGTCGTGTTTTGTTGGTAAATTAGATCAAGGATATGCAAATGATGGATGTGTATATAAAAGTGAGAATATTAAAACGGTTTTTTTTTTAAATTTTATTGCACTTTTTACAAAAAAATATTTATAAACAAAAATTAAATTTTAAACTTATAAAAATCAACTTTTCCCTCAAATATTAAATTTTAGATACTTTTACACAATTTTTTATAAATTTACAAATTTATCAAATTTAAATAAAATAAAATTGACAAAAACAGATATTTAACTCAAAAATAGGCTTAATTTTAAAACAGTTAATTTAACTTTTACAAAAAAAACAAAAAAACAAATCAATTAAAATAAATTATATATGATACATATAATTATTAAAACATGTATATTAAATTTTTTTATTTCATTTCATAAAAAAAAAATAATAAAATTTTAGACTTATAAAAAAACCACAAAATTTTTACCACAAACATAAAATTTTCCATAATTCTACATTTACATTGTCATAATTTACATAATTTACATAATACACTCAATTGTAACACAGATCAACAAATCTAAATAAAATTTTAAAAAATTTTTAAATTATTTTTAGTCACTTTTTTACTCACCAGTAGTTTGAGTCTTAATTTACCCAATTAATCTACCATTGTTTCCTTATTTCCTTTTTCCTGATTTCTTGGAGATATGCCAGCAACAGTTGTTAGATGTTTTAAGAATTGCAATTTATTATCAAGGCTAATTACAACAAGAAATAGCAAAACACCTGCTCAACTCTCAACTCAATGATAACAATCAGTGCCGTTGCATAAACCCCATTATTGCAATACTTTTACTCTACATTCTCACAACAAATCTTCAACGATGTAAAAATATATCTTTATTTTTCAAATTATTTCATTGTAAGAAATTTAAAACAATTATTTTTTTTTTTTCAATTTCAATTCACTTCCAGTGGAACTTTATTCTCCCTTTTTGCACCTGAGATGGGACGCTAACGTGGCAGGTGTCACGTGCACCTGTTAACCCGTGCGGAAACCGTTGGTAATTAACATAAACCATTTGTTTCCAAGTTTATATTATTATTTTTTTTGGAATTTAGAATTGTTTGTAGGGGAAGACTTTGAATTTTTTGCATTGTTGTTGTTGTTGCTGGAAAATCACTTGTTGATTTTTTTAAATTGATTTTTTTAAACAATATTTCGTGTGATATTTTAAACTTTTACTAATTTTTATGAAATTTTATTTTAGGCCTATTTATTAATTTTTTTGATATATTTTTTATTTTTGGATAAATTTTGGATATTTTATACAATTTTTTGATAAATTTTACACTCTTTTTGATTTTGGGATAAAATTTAGACATTTTATACAATTTTATGCTAATTGTTAACAGTTTACTACCAGTTTCTGGATGTGTTTTCATACACCGATCTACCGCGATTTGCTTTACGCCACCTAGTGGCAATAATGACCACGATTAACGATTATAATTTTTATAATTTTTAATACAAACACTTAATAATTTTTATTTCCTTCCATAATCAAACAGATTTCAAGTTTCTAACAACAATTTTCACGATTTCATCTATCGCGATTCACTTTGCGCCATCTGGTGTCAAAAACAACATCACTCAAATATAACAATTTATCATTTTTAATATAAATAATCAATTATTTCCATTTCCCTTCAGTAAACAACTACAATCCAACTTAAACAATAGATTAATCACAACATTTCTTTAAACTTTTACTTCTACTACTTAATATAAACAACTAAAATCTGACGCACCATTCAGCAGCCATTAAAAAAATTATGGGGTGTATATACAAAGAAGCAGCAACGTTCTCTCGGGATTGTAGTCGGTACCAACCCAATCCCCCACCACTTACAAGGAGAGGTTCTCTAGTTGCTCTTCATCGATTGTTACGATATTAATACCAAACAATCATGACAGCAAGTTATATTGAGTCTTAAAATTATTTTACCCACCACTCTAATAAACCTCCACTAATTTTTATTAACCTATAATAATCGTATTAGACATAAAAACCGCAAAATAAACAAATCCGTATATCTCGCTCTATTGCTTTCTGTTCGAGTGCAATGGTGGCTTGAGTCACGTGATTTCAATATGGCAGCGCCCTATATTTACATAGTGAAAAGGTCTATAATTGCGAGAAAACTGAATGCAAAGTTTCAGTTTTATGAATTCGGTTGAGTCCATTTTAAGACAAGCCAGCTTAAGCTTATGGGGGAGATCTTAGTTGTAACACAATTCAATGCTAACTTTACATTCAATTATCTGGCAAAATATTGAGAGGTGGGTAAAATAATTTTAAGGATCAATATAACTTGCTGTCATGATTGTTTGGTATTAATATCGTAACTATATATCGGTGAAGAGCAACTACAAAACCTCTCCTTGTTAGACTACGCTGTGGTTAGTCTTTGCATAATATTTGGTCAAACTGTGCATTGTTGCATTGTTGATGTTGTGAAACTGTGTGGACGCAGTTGTTTACGTGCGATCCTTTAAGCGCTTACAACTCAGGCGCTTTTCTCTAAGCGCTTCTTATAACTCAAGCGCCTTTATTAGCGCGTTCTTCTGTGTTCTACATGTTTGTTATAAAGCAACATTGACTAAGGTGGTGGTATTTTTTGAAAATTTTTAAAAGATTATAATTTATTAATTTATAAGTAGTGAAAGTTAAATTTTTTTTTACATTTTCTAATAAATATTTGCTAAGTAATTTTATTTTTTTAAGACAATTTTAGATTATTTACTGCTTTTTGTACATCTTATGGCTTAGTAAAGTTTACTTTAGGCCATCTGGTGGCACTAAAAACCATACTAAATATTATATTTTATATTATTTTTTATTATTAATTAACTATTTCCTTTTTCCTTCTGTAAACAAACAAATTACAACATAAATAACAGAATTATAACCAATTTTACTGTAGTTTTAACATTTTATTATAATTAATGCAGAGCACTAAACTCTGACATATCATTCTAGAGCCATTGAAAAGTGGTGATAAACAGTATAAACAATGAAGTAATATCATTTGAAGCTTTAAATAAATGTATTAATGAAATGATTTTTCAATTTTAGTGAACAGATGACTGATGTGTAATTTATTACAAGCGTTTATAAAACATGATTAAAAATTTAACGCTTCCACAAACACTTTACTTTCCTCTATTAAGAAAATAATTGATTTTTATGTTTCAGCTTCATCGATTACCGTATCATTAAGTTCTTAACCAAAAAAAAAGAAGCATACTCTGGTTTATAGAGAAATAAAAAAACTGAAATGTAAACTTCATTGATTTTTACATCACTTTTATTGATTTAACAATACTTACATTGACCACTACCAAAACTAGCAATTTATAAAATCACTTCAAACTCAGTAAAAAATTAGAATTAAATCTCAGAAACACTTTGAAAAAAACCCAAAACCCAAACCTAAAACCACCAAATTGATAACTGGCATCCCAAACCAGAAACAGCGAAAAAATTTATCGAAAACTCAAATTTCGCTCTAATAAACAACTTTGGTCAAGTTTCTAGAACAGCACATCGATTTCCTCACTTCCTGTCACACATGAACTCTAATTTTAACAAAAATTACTGCATATTATGGCAGTAAAAATTTATTCTTTCCGTAAAGGCTTCGTTTAAAGTTGCATGTTCAAGTGGCCGGCACGGCACGTGGAGACCATTTCCGGTTAAGCCAAGTGCAGCCATTCATGCAGGTAATAAGGATGAGACGTTGTCAGTTTGGGAAACACCCATGAATGACTATTTTTTGCAGCAGGGCTCTCCCTGGCGTCTGTTCAATGTACCATGTCGACAGTGACACCTGCTGCTGAATTGGAAGTGGATGCAAAGTGACTTTAATGGCATCTGTTTTGTATACTTTGGGCTGGTTTGGGTTTTTGAGTCGACAGTGTCATGATTGTAATGATTTAGTCCAGTTGACTTTTGGGAGATTTGATTGTGTGAATTTTGACTTTCTGTGGCGTCTTTTTGATTTTGTTGTAAATTATTAAACTCTTCTAATTTAAACAGCACACTTTCAAAATTAAAAGTGAAATTTAGGTAAACTACGTACTCTTTTTTGGACAAGATAGATGTCAGTTATTTCTTTAAAGATAATTTTTACTATTTTACTAAGTGATTAATCTGTCTTTCAGCAGAGGTATGGTAGTTAAAATGTAAAGTTACAAAATTCTACACTCTAAAAACCATTATCATATTCTGTACAATTTGTTGAGTATATTGTTATAGGTTTAAGTGAATATCGGATTGTTAAGGATAAGTTGTTACTGCTAGGTTACTGTTGCTATGCTGTTGTTATTAGTTTTAATGTGCCATACTTTGAATAAAAAGGGTCTACTGTGAGTTTTCATCTTGTGTTTGTCTTCACTATACGATTTTACTTCACACAATTTGTTTGTATTTAGAAGTTGTTGTTTATTAATTGTTCAGTTTAAGTTTGATTATGGTATGTTAGTTCTTTTATAGTCTATAGTCTTAATTCTGAAATTCCAGATTTTATTAAATCTTTGTTGTATTTTTCTTCGCCCATCTAGAATTATTTCCATTCATCAATTAAATCAGAATTTCTAATTCCAAGTTTCCAATAAACTTCACTATCCTATCCCAAAACTTAATCTGTTATTAAGATTTTATTACTCACAGCTGATTTAAACATTGCCTACAGAAGCCCACAAGGGACAACTCAATTTCAATAACCTTTTCTTCAATCTCACTGCTGCAATTCTACTTCCAAGAACAATTATTATCAAAGATTTGAAAAGACCACATGCAAAGCACAAATAGAAGCATCAGTTTTTTTTCATCTTTACTTTAATCAGAGTCTTCGAAGTAGTTGTTGACCACCGAAGCACGATATCCACGCGCCACTCACCTGTTTGCTTCTAATGACTGTGAATAACATCTGTGCTGGTCACTGCACCTGGCTGATCTTTCTTATACAATAACACACATGAAATCACTTGACCATTGCTATGCAACGCAATATGGCCAGCTTTAATTTCTTAGACCGTTATTTTATTCGAAAGTCTTCTTTTTTCATTATTTATACAAAAGGAAGATATTTTTCTTTACACGCATCTCGATTCTGGGTAAATTGACACAACTGGTGATAAACTGCTGTGTAACTCATCAATTATGATGTCAACAAAATAGGCGGTCATAACATCGACCTCGTTTCTATTCGCGTTGTCGGGGAAACGCAGTTTAAAAGGAAAATAAGATAAAAGATAATCTGGGGTCACGCCATTTCACAAATCCGTAAGTATTCCAAAGTATCCAACTGGCAAAAAAAAAACATGAAATAATTTATTTATTCTCAAACTTTTGCATTTTTATATTGAAATCAATCATTCATAATGTGTAAAAGTTACTTTTCACTCATCCAGAAGCCACCAGTGGGAGCTTAAATAAGTAAAAAGTTGTTAAAAATTTATAAAAATGTCAAACTTTTTCCAATTTCTGTAACTTTTAGAAAGATAAACAAATTATTTCACATTTTCCACACGTAAAAACGAATTCTGATCGATTTCTATAGCAATAATAAAAACAGTAAACAAAGCGAATGCAGTTTTAATGACCATTGGACAAATATTGGTGTCTCGCACGCGCCACCGTAGAAACCGTTGCAGCGACGGTAATCTCGACACCAACTGAACCGTGATTGATTGATAAATCTCATTTAACCAAAAAACCGATCAATCAAAACATTATTAATAATTTAATCACACAAATCACATTTTTATATATTTATTTCTGATTTTACAAATCCGAAAATCCCGAAAAAATCCCGAAATTCACTGCGGCACTGACCTCTGTCGTCTTCTAGTGTATTAAAATGGCGGAGTAACCGGAGTTGCGATGTTGCGACAGTAAGTGAGAACATGGATTACTCATCCTCTAGAGGTTTTCGTGCGTGAAGTTTACATTTAGATTCACTAATGAATTAATTTGATTACAAGTTGAATGTTTGCTTAATCTGTGGCTTGAAAAAAAGGATAAAAAAAAAAGTTTGGTGTTGGTTGTGTTTGACACACAGAGGAAAAGCTATAGGTAAATAAATTGACTAATGACTTTGTCAACAAGTTATTACTCAGTAAAAGCTATTAGCAATGATTAAAAACCTGCAATTAAATAAATCACATTTTTTCTTTTCAGTTTTTTTTTTATTTATTTTTTTTTAATTTACAAAAATAGACAGCAACAAATTGGATAATGAAGTTTAATAATAAAGTGCTTTGTAACAAAATATACATTGATTTATGCAAATTTGGTGTGTTAAACAATATATTTTTGCATTGTTGTTATTAAGTGTTGGACGGATATTTTTTTAATATTAAGTTAATAACAAAAAAATCTTTGGTTTTGATTTTGATTGGCAGACATTTTTTTTTATAATTGCTTTTTCACATTTTGTTTTTTTATAGAGAAAATTGCAGTGGCCAGTGAATTAAGGTAAGATTTATTCTTTTTTTTATATTTAGTAAAGTGATGAAACAATATATTACACTTAAACAATGTAATTTTTGTTTTTTTACATTGTTGTATCTTATTTTTGGTGTACTCACATTTTGATTCTGCACATTTAAATCACAAGTCATGCAACAATGCATATATTTTACATTAGTCAGTGCATGCTAACAATACATTAGTTGAGGCATCACATAAGGCACACAAGTTGCTTAAATAACAATTATTGCACAATATTTACCTCTGAAGTAGCTTTATATAGTAAGACTTGTAGTGGAGCCTGGTTGAGCCAGCAACGTTTCTTTGACTTTAAGTATATTTATTTATAAGTACAATTATTTAACAATACAAGAGACTAAAGCTAAAATTTGCTTGAATATTCAAGACATGTGTGGACAGCATGGTGACCACTTAAAAATGATATAAACAATACAATTCTTTGGTTGCATTTAATAAAGATTAGAATAATCCACTCCTTTGATTCATTTCTTAGTGGGAAAAGCGCCAATGTGGCTAATATGTGAACTAAAATGTTTCTTAAAATTAATTTTAGCATTTTGTTTACATAAGTGTAGGATTATTATGGATGGGTTTAACTTTAACACTGTAATTCAAAAGGGAAGCAACTATGCAAATTGCTATTTTTTCTTAAAATTGTTAAAAATTATAAAAAAAAAATTGATGAAATTTAATTGTTTTGGTCACAAACTGTAACCATAACCACTATCAACTTGGTTAGAGATTTTTAATGCAATCTTACACAAAGGAATTGATCATTCTTAATCAGTGTTCAAAACGCTGTCGAAAAAAGTAGTGCGCTAAAATCTGTTGAAAAAGTAGTTAATGACTTTTGCTGGTAACAATAGCGATCGCTATCGATAGCGCGCTACAAATAGTGATAGCGCTTTCAACACCGTTCTAAATCTTACGGTAACTAAAACCAGTCATTGACTCTTAACTCCGCACATCCCTATAAGGCACGTTATTATTGTTACTGTAATTGATGATGTCACTGGATGGATAATCATTGCATCTGATTGATGAAAAGTCACCGACAACTCCCAAAGACAGTGGCATTTGGTCCTGGAGTTCAGCACTGTGTAACCGGCGCAAGATGTCGCTCTTGGCATTGAGGTTATGGGTTTCCTGTTCCAGCTGACTCCTGGCTTCTGCAAGATATTCTTTGGGATGTTGGGACTCTCTGTGGCGTCTGAGGTCCACTTTTCTTTGGAATGCTTTTTCACACAACCCACAGGCAAAGGGTTTGTAACCTGTGTGTTTCCTGGTGTGGGTGATGAGGTTGGAGGATTGGCTGAAGGCTTTGCCACAAACTACACATTTGTGGGGTTTTTCACCTGGGGAAGAGAAAGAATTTGATTGGTTGAGTAAGTTACTACTTTTATAAAGCCAAGATTATTGTTAGTTGATGGGGAAGGAGTTTTTTTTAAGAATTTTTTTGAGATTTTATTTTTACACCGTGTCAATATGATGTTGATTAATTTTAAGAAACTTTTTTTTATATATAAAATATATATATATATATATATATATTTTTTTTTATATAGTTTATGCATATTCTAGTAAATTTAAAAATTCTGGCTAAATTTAATGTGTAGAAATATTAATAATAAAGTTATAGCCGTTGTAATTTTTCTGCCCTTAAAATCCTATGAGATTTTTTTGGTTAGGCTTTCTGCTTAAGGATCTAGTTTAAGTATTTTACCTAAATTTAGTAACACAGTAAGGGTCAAGCAAGAAAGGAATGATCCTGATTGGTTAAATATACACCCTCTGTTGAGAGTAACAAGAATTATATACAAATTGGCACCGATGTAGCAAAAATTGTTACATTTTTACCTGTTGCTGGTAATGAACAACAACTTGATGACTTTGAGGATTATCATAAAATTTAATGAACTTTGAACGAAAATAAATTATAAACTTATCTTTAGTTGCTAAGTTTTGAAATATTTAGGCTTAATGCTTAAATAATAATTTCTATAAACTTAAGCCTAAATTATGAATGAAAGATGCATAATTTAAGCCTAAATAAGTTAATTTTGATCCTTAATAATAAAAAAGAATTACGAATTTTAAATTAAGTATAAATGATTAGAATAAATAATAAAAATTTATTCAACTTTAAGTCTAACTTGTAAAAATTATGTAATTTTAGGTTTAAATTCAACCTCAAATTATTAAAAAAATTGTATTTTGTTTACAAAATCTCGCACATTTGCATCTTCCAATCACATCACATCTCTTATTCAAAATTACAAACATGAATTCAAAATGGCAGCTTTTATTTATCAAACCACAAGATTTTGCAACTACAGATTTTTTTTCGCAACGATGTAATAGAACACGGTTGGGATTTACAGTATTTTTTATTTTTAGCCGAATCGATGACATCTTGTAAAATTTATTATTTTTTTCATGTCTTTTTTTTGTAATTTTTTTTTTTTTTTTTTTTTAGTTTAAAGGAAAAATAGATTAATGATACAGTCAGTTTAAATAGTTCTTTGAGAGATACAAAGTTAAATGGAAAAGATGTGGTTTGGGCGTGTTATAATGGAAATCCATAATGTACTCACTTTGGACATTTATAAAATCAATGGGAGCGATGCTCACTAGAGATTTTTTATTTTTATTTTTTTTATTTATTAAAGAATAGAAAAATAAAATATTTAGTTTAACCTTTGTTTCAAATGTACACACTTTTTTAGTCAACATTTTGTTTGCAGTTTGAAGTTTTAGTTTATTGGTTGTCTTTATTCTGTAACTCAATTACAGTCGAGTCCACTTACAAGAGCCATTTTCAAAATTTCCAGGTTTTCTCATTTTTTTTATGTTAACGTAGTCTACTACAGTATAATGCAATATTGAATTGAAGATATAATACAATTAATCTATAAAAACTTAATTTAAAATTTACCTCACAATCCTAAAATTTAAGTACAATACTGTATCTCTGAAAATTTGGAGTGCAAAATTCAATAGCGTAAAAAGAGCGTTGTTGTATTTTGTTAAAATCTCCTCAAAATCGATTCTAAATCAACTAAAACCACCCTTTACTCTAACTGTCCATTACTGACCGGTCTAATAAAGCCGAAAAGCAAATTACAGTAGTACCATAACCATAAATATTTTCTTTTTTTTTTATATTTCATTACAAATTAACTAATTAACTGCGGTGATCATGGACGAGATACCATGTCACAATTATTTTTTATGAAACAGACATTCCATAAATAAAAAGTAAATAAAAAGTTATCGGAAGCTCGTAAATCCGACTCGACGACGCACGAACACCATGATTGATGTTTCGCCAACAATATTCAACAGGTAAAACTCGTTAGAACGAACAAACCAATCTTACTGTACGGCAACTTGTAAAGCCATGTGCGACCTGTCACAAAATATTAACATATTTCACATTTACAAATAACCACAAAATTATGGAAATTATACAATGTCATTCAGAGGTCACCAATTTTTTTATTTATTTTTTATTTTGTCACTAGATGGCAGTGCGCTGAATTCAACATCGAGATTCGTTGAATGGAGGTTGGGAAAAGGCAAAACGGTCAGAACGGAGTGTTACATTTTTAATGATTCATCGACTGACCACTGTCCACTGCAGCGATAATAAAAAAAGACAACAAAAGGTTCGTGTCCAGATGAAACGATGATAAACAGAAGGTGGGATGACGAAGGCAGGTATTGTTTTATGGCTTTGACCATGAGGGGACCCCGTGATCCCGGACACGCGCCAACATGTTATGGCGCACGTGGCTTATTATACACCCATTTAGCCTTTGTTCGTGTTATGAGTGTAGCACAATTGCTACCTGACATGCGATGCTAACATCAAGTTGATTGGAATAATTGTGACCGGAGTCTAATTGGATTTGGTTTGGTGTTAAGTGAATTAAAGGGTATTAAAATGGGTGGGAAAATCCTGTTTGTGGCAAGGGGGAGAGGACGGGTCAAATTGAATGGATTTTTGAAATAAAAATCATGGGTCACTTTCACAGGTCAGAGGTCAATTTTGGTGGATTGTTGAGTTTTCTTTTTGATTTTTGCTGAAGTGTTGTTGGGTTGGTTTAATATTTGTTTTCAGGAAATTGTATCAACTAATCAAATTTAACCTCTTTCTCATGACTCCAGCTTTGTTACCCCTTCTAAAGAAAGTAGGTCGTTTTAGACAGAACTTTGTAATCCTCCTGAGTTATAAGAGGAAGCCAAACTGAAACATCTCTTGTTGGATTTTAAGGAGCACAAAATTTGCAAAGGCTGTAACTGTAATACAATCGGAACTGGCATCGTTTTGGTGTGAATTGATTATTTGAAAACTACGATTACTGGACATCACCAAATTACTATTTTCTTCAGACATGAAGTGGTTCGACGTTTCGTCTATATGGTGTATAGACTTTCCCACAGAAAAATGATACTCTATGTTAACAATACTTGTGTAGACATAAATCGTGACGATTTCTCAACGTTATCAACTCTTAGTGACGTTACCTTTTATTCAGGAACGGTTTATACTGTGCCGGAATGGGTATCGACAGTTCGGAGTTGATGGGATGAGGATTCATCGAGATTGCAAGACTTTCGAGGAAGAGACGGCCGGTTAGACTTGCCATCTCGATGAATCCTCATCCCATCAACTCCGAAATACCCATTCCGGCACAGTATATAAACCGTTCCTGAATAAAAAGTAACGTCACTAAGAGTTGATAACGTTGAGAAATCGTCACAGTTTATGTCTACACAAGTATTGTTAACATAAGAGTATCATTGTTCTGTGAAAAAGTCTATACACCGCATAGACGAAACGTCGAACCACTTCATGTCTGAAGAAAATAGTAATTTGGTGATGTCCAGTAATCGTAGTTGTAACTGTAATATCAATAATTTTTTTTTGTTTAACCTGGCCAGAATAGTTTATTGATATTATGATATAGAAGCAAAGAAAAGGACCAATGCGGTAGATTCATTTAGGGTATTAATAACAACAACATTACTACCAACAATACTGTACGGTAAAGCTAGCAATAAGAATTTTCTAGAAATTTTTTTAAATTATCAAACATTTTAGTATTATTTTTCTGTGTCGACTAATGAAATATTGCTAATGCTTAAAAGGTCGTGTGTAAATAACCTTGGAGCATGCGTAGTAAGTCATTAGCGCTTAAGCACTTAAACATTCTTTACCATCTTATCTCTTCCGATTTCCCCTTCTTACCTGTATGTATATATGTATGCTTCTTCATATCCGACTTCTGATGAAACCTTTTGCCACAATACTGACACGGATAAGGTCGAGTATCCGAATGGATTAGAAGATGCGTGCTCAAAGTAGAAGATCTTTTAAAACTCTTGCCACACTGCTTGCAAGTAAAAGTACGCGTGGTTCCATGAGTAGTTTTGTGTTGGTCCAAACTAGCCGCATGTCCAAATGTCTTGTTGCAGTCTTGGCAAGCGAAAGGTCTTTGTCCATTATGAGACCGTCTAGCGTGCACTTCCAGTCCATGGGCAGTACTAAAGGCCTTGTGGCATCTGACACAAGCGAAGTAATCCGTATAAGGAGTTGTTGTGTCTGCCAACAATGGTGACTTTGTTTCGTGGTACTGCGGGGATAAATCTTGTATCCGGTCTTTTCGGGTTTGGTTTTCGTCGTCCGAACACATTTCTTGTATTTTGTTTGGGTCGTGATCGGTGAGGGATGGATCGGCTTCGTCTTCCATCGCTTTGGCCGGTGACCATATCTTTGGTTGTGATTTTGTGCATAGGTTTAAGGGACCGGAAGTTTCTTGGTTTGATGAGATGGAGGGATTGGTGTCTAGTTCTTTGGTGATTGGACTCAGTTCCGGTGGTGGCCATAGTCTTAGATCTGTAGAAGATGTAAAGATTTTACTTTTAGCTTTAGAGCACCTAAGTGTTGTTTGCAATACAGTAATGTAGAAAGAGCAATTTTACTACTGTGGTGTAAAATTTACACTTCAGAAAAAGATTTTACAATTACTTGCATTATTATGAGTTAAATTTGTACCACAAAGTGACCTATAGTAAGAATTGTTAACCCTTGGTGTCCCATGCCGTGCATAAATGGCACATGCTACATTAAAAAAAATCAAAAAAAATATAAACATTACTTGTATTTGGCTGAAATTTTTTGACTTTTCCTTTGAATTAGAGGCAAATGCATTCCAAAAAAAATGCGAAAAAATGCGTGAAATCAAGTTCATCGGCAGTCGAGTTAGATCGAGCAAAAATGGCGACCTCATCAACCAATCAGAGTACAGCTAGTTGCTTCCTATTGGCTGAATTAAGACTTTTAAGTTACTGTTAATTCTTAATTCAAAACTGAGTTGAATTTACAAAGCTATGACTTAGTATCCCACAATCCACCTTAATTTCTTCTTAAGTTAAGTTACAGTAAGTGCAAGTGTCAACACAAGTGGGAACCCACCTTTAGACATTTTTAAATCACTTTTGAGTGTAAATTCACACTTTTTAGTCACCTTTTAGTTCCTTTTTGGTGTAAATTCATTGTTTACTAAATATATACACGTCAGACAAAAAATGTACATCACATGATATTAAATGCAAATTGATTTCTTACATATGACAAATATCAAATTTACAACTACAGTATTTTTAACATCTTTCAATCACTTCTTCTACCTTCAAATCAAATGTTTCATTTAACATAATGCACTAGGCTTAACTTTCCAACAACAAATCATATATCTACGACTAGAATAGATTTTAAAATCACTAAAACCATTTTTTTCTTCAAAATGTAAAAAAAAACATTGATGAGTACAAGCCCAGTTGATGTTAGAGCAATGGATCAATCCGCTGGATATAGATCGCCGTGAAAACCCGCACGCACTGTTTATACGCCGAGTATAATTTCCCTTTTTTTTTTTTCATACATACATCTATCATTTGACCACTTTTTATATATATATATCTGTCTTTTTTATGGAATTTTATAAAAACTAGCAATAAGATAACCAGTTAACCTAATTCGTTCTATGATTTATTAACGAGAATCGACCAAATTTTTCTACAAATCGATGATAATACAATGGAACCCGTTTATAACGTACTCGGTTATAGCGTAAGCCTTGTTATAACGTAACTTTTTTTGTTTTCCTGACTATATAAGCGTTGTACGAAGTTACTCGGTTATAACGTCAACTCGGTTATAACGCCATTTTCAAGCAGGTCCCTTGAGAAACGTTATAAACGGGTTCCAATGTACGCTGAAAGCGATTACAGTTGAGACGCGAGTTGAGGTTGATGGTTGGTTCGAGTCGATTCATTTTCCCACCTCCACTTCCTCACCTCTTCAGACTGGATAAACACCCGAGTGTTGTCTCACCGAGTCGATATACGCAAACTGAGCCGATATTAAAACAGCAATCACGCAAATGCACTTGTTACACCTGACTTTACATTTGCTTATCGGGCTTCGAGCGTAATGTTTAAAGTAGGGTTTCCATTGATTTACTGTATGAAAGCGGTAATTATTGTCGCGGTCGATTTGGAAATGGTTGAAATTATTGGATGTCGAATCAAAGTGACCGAAGAGTTTGGTTTGTTGTTGGATCGGACTTAAAACATTTTGTGATCGGGATAATGATGAAACAATGGTATTTTGTTAAATGACATAAAAACGTATTAGAGACTTTGTGGGAACATAAGCAACATTTGGCTTTATATTTACAAATTATAACTTACAAAATTCATTGTTGAACTTAGATTTAATATGCAATTTATACTGCACTTCAAAATTGATGAGACACTTGTTTTTTTTCAATAAAAAATTATATAAAATCCATAAAACTTGGATAAATGACAAATTTTTTTATTTGCAAGGATTTGTGCTTGTCAGAGCTTACTTTGGATAAAAAATAACGTTACAAAATAAAGCCAAAAAAATTTGCATAGCTACAAATTAAAATCCCACTCATTTTCATGATGCAAAAATGAGTGGACAAGAACAAAACTACCGGTACACTTAAAAATCCGATTTTAGGAACAAAATCAGAGGTAATAACACTCATAGACTTACAAATGATTGTCACAAACAAAAACAATATAATTTTTTATTATTTAGTCCATGGCTCCCAAAAGGAGGAAAACCCCAATACCCTTTCGAGACTTGCAAATAAAAAAATTTGCATTTATCCAAGTTTTATGGATTTTATACAATTTTTTATTGAAAAAAAAACAATTGTCCCATCAATTTTTAAGTGCAGTGTATTTGTTATAGTATTCGTTATATGTCAATTTCCCGCAAAGTCTCTATTAAAAGCCTTTTGGTTTCACATTTAAATCGATTGTCCAGTGGATAAGTTGACTTCTCATACTTTAGATCTTTAAGGTCAATACAAAATGTCTCACTTATAAGTTTTTTTGGTGCAGTAGTTATCATAGTTTCTAAGTTACCATTGTGTTATTTTTATTATTGTTTTTGTATTTGGCAATTTTCACTGCAAAAACTACTGTGCAATGGGAGATTTATTTATAAAGTTGTTGTTTCATTTAATGCATTGTTGTCACTAAATCTATTGTTTTAAATTTCAAGGGGAATTAAATCTATTATTGATATTTTTTGTATTGATAGCCCTAAGCAACTGAATCAATTCTTGATAGCTTTAGGCAATTAAATCCATTGTTGATCTCTATGCAACTGAATCCATTGTTGATAGCTCGAGGCAACTGAATATATTGTTGATCTTACATTTGTTTTACATTGTTTAGGTAATGGTTTAAAATGAGTAGTTAACTATTTTTTTTATTATACTCCAACCGCAGCCAAGAGTAGACCTAACCTTACTGCTTCACATACTGAATGTACTGTAGTTCGACACATGATACGGAAAAAAGTAGTTCTGGTTGACTTTTGTGTTTTGTGTTTTAAATCATAAAATATCTTAGGTGAAAAATATTTAATAAATGTTTTTGATTTTTTAAAATAGTTTTAGTAAAGTTGTAAAGTGTTTATTAAAAATTTGTGTTACTTGCCTCTTATGGGACCTCTTATCAAAATGGCGTATCTATAGTAATACAGCGCATTTTGATTTGTGGCGGACTGCTACGAAATTGGGTGAATAGGTTAGGTCCACTCTTGGATGCAGTCGGAGTATGGGAGTATAGCGTCACAATCATAAGTATCAAGTTGCAGACCAACCAAACAATGCGAAAATTGAAAAACTAAATCTCGAATTTTGTCTAATCGATGTCTTTATATACCTTTGCCATGTGTTCGTTAAAAACTGACAAACATAGTGAAGACAAATAAATTAATTTAATGTGCTCTTGCTGTTAATTTTTTACCAACTGCAGACATGTGACTTGTCACACTTTTCAACAACCACAGGACAGTCCTCCTGTCAAGTTTCAGAGACAGTTTGTAATTTCCCTTGCTTTATTATGAATAAAGAAGTAGCTATTAATTTTTCAGGTAAATTACCTAAATAAGATAGTGGCTTCGATAAATAAGATAGTGTTGCCATCGGATTATCCGATCCGATCGAATTTGGACTTGATTCGGATCGAATAATTGGATTCAACGCTGATTTCGGATCGGATCGGATTTAGGACAAATACGATCTGGTCCAATCCGAACCTATCCGAATCCGATTTTATAAATGTTTGTTTGAAAATTAGACATATGATACGTCTAATTTTTATACAAACATTTATGAAATCAGTACCTAAACTATTTAAGCAATGGTATATGTCACGCATGTCATTGCTTAAAATAGTTTACACATTTGCGTTAGCATTACGTAATAAGTATAACGTAATAAAAACGTATAAATTACACAAATAAAACAAATGAAGTAAATTGTTGCATTTTGATAATAACAAATACCAAAAGGAATTCGGAGACGAGAATATACTTGTATACCGTACCAAATTGGTATGTTTTTTTAGTCTACGAATTTATTTTCCTTTTAATTTTCGGTATTTCCGGATCGGATCGGTTTTGTTGAAAACCGATCCGATCCGGTGAAATGGCAACACTAGTTGCCACCAAGGCCAGTTTGGAACTCTTTGAGATTTTTTTTGTACTGCTAGTTTTTGCCATTAGGTGGCAAAGAGTGAAGAAATTGATATAGTGTTACCTGATATTGATGCATGATGTCTGATGCCTGAATAAAATGGTGGTTTCCACAGAAGTTCTTTGGGTACATGTTTGACTATTGTTGATGAACAGTGGAAAAGAAGTCCAGTTGGCCATGTGGTCACACTTAAAGGCAGGATTGGGCTGCTTGGACCATAGAATGGACCTTCTTCACCTAATGAATAGAATGTAAAAAACAATGATTATTTTTTGAAAAGAATTATTTTAAAACAATATGGTGTTAAATATTATATTTCTCAATTAAAAATGTAAAATAATGGTAATAAGACTAAAACAATACTTTAACAAGGTCAAATGATGTTAACACAATTTTGGTGAATTAAATAATGTTAATAGTGAAGATTTTTTAACTAATGCTAAAAATTAAACAATGTAAACTAATATTAAAACAAAGTTTAGGTTTAGCAATGGTGAAACAGTGTTAAATAGTGGTAAGAAATGCTTATACAATATTAAATCAATGCTAAGCAATGTTGAAACAATGTTAAATAGTAGTAAACAAGGCTATTGTTGGAAATGAGTCATCATTTTGGGGTTGGTAAAAAAGGAGGAAGCGGAAAGGAGGAATGGAAAGAGGGCGGAAAGTAGAAAAGGCGGAATGGACAAAAAAATTCAAAATTCAAAAAAAATTATGTCACCATCCCCTTTTCTCAATTTTCAACCCCCACGCTTTATTTTTTTAACTCCCATTTTTTAGATTTTAACCCCCACATGGCCACATTTCAGTTTTCAATCCCCACTTTTCAATTTTCAACCTCTACACATTTCAGTTTTCAACCCCCATTTTTCAGTTTTATTCCCCACACTAAGTTTTTAACCTCCACTTTTTAGTTTACAACGTTTCAACTCCCACGCTTTCAGTTTTTAACCCCCACAGTTAAGAAATGAGAAGTAAGGATTAAAAATTGAAAAGTAGGATTTAAAAACTTAAAGTGTGAGAGGTAATAACAAAGTGTTGGGGTTGAAAATTGAAAATGGAGGTTAAAAGCTTAAAGTGTAAGGGTTGAAAAGTGGGGGTTAAGAACTTAGTGTGGGGGTTGAACATTGAAAAGTGGAGGTTGAAAACTAAAATGTGTGGAGGTTGAAAATTGAAAAGTGGGGATTGAAAACTGAAATGTGGCCATGTGGGGGTTAAAATCTAAAAAGTGGGAGTTAAAAAAATAAAGCGTGGGGGTTGAAAATTGAGAAAAGGGGATGGTGACATAATTTATTTTGAATTTTGAATTTTTTTGTCCATTCCGCCTTTTCTACTTTTCGCCCTCTTTCCATTCCTCCATTTCATTTCTCCTTTCCTCTCCTCCTTTCCACTTCCTCCTTTTCTACCAACCCATCATTTTGTCACCCCACGATACGGGGTGTGGCGTTGGTTCTCGTGACGTTGCGATAACGTCGCGAGAACGCCACCCGGAAATACCTATTAGACCCCATGTAGGGGTAAGTCATTCAGAAAGATAGCGTGGTCGCGTGTGCCTCATAGAATGTAGCGGCACAAGCGACGTCTAACGAAATAAAACAACAGCTATAACTATAACAATGCTAAATAATAGAGAAATAATGTTAATTAATAGCAAAATTTTTAAAAATTTTAAAACAATGTTAAATAATGGTAAAAAAAAATGCTTAAACAATATTAAACAATACTCAAACATTTTTTATATTTTATCACCAATTCCCAACCACACCACGTTATCAACACATTTCAACCCACCAACTTCCACCAATTTAAACCGATTAACAATTTCATTCGCCGATAACCAATTTATTCGGTGAGATTACCCAATTAATGCCACCACACCACTCATTACCCAAAAACACATCTCCAGCAACATAATGCCAACCAGAACAATCTATAATTGCTAAATTATTCTTTGCCTGCTTTCTTCTGACACTTCATTGCCAGAAGCAATGCCTAAGGGTGTGATGATAAGAGGGAAGCCATTTTTTTCAAGCTTTAAAGAAAATTGCACACATTTAACTTGTTCTTTTCCTTGAGGCCATTTTCTTTTTTCATATTGAGCAGGTGATACTGATGTAATTTGATCTCTGCAGGTAGTGGTTAGATATATAAGCCTAATGAAATAGGATTTTCTATTTATTTTACTTGGGTCTTGTGGATTTCCTTATTTTTATTTATTTTTTTGATAGGAAATGACAAAACCCCATCTGTGATTATGAGGTGTGTAATTTGGGCTGTGAAGAAGCCACGTGCTAAAAGTAATAGTTTGTTGCTGTGCAATTTTGTTTTATTACATGTCCACCTGGTGGTAGGTGACCCAAAGATTTTTTTGGGTTTAAATTTATTAATTTTTTCATGGTGAGGTTAAGGATTTTTTAAAGGTGAAAGTTTTAAAGTGTTTTTCTCATTTGATTGTTTATGATTTAAATAAAATAATTGAGGAATTTGGCAGTCATTTTACTCTGGAATTACAACAGTGTTATTTAGATGTTTATAAACTATTTTTAAAGTCATGTTTACTCATGTGTAACTGTCTGTTAAATCAGGACTGGAGTTAGAGCATCAACTTTATTATAAACCAAGTTTTATTATAAATGTCACATGTGATTTTAAATGTCAAACAATGTGAAAAGCAATGCCATCTGTCGTGTTAACTGAATCTAAACTTAACAATAAAAGCACAAAAATTAATGAAAATATTTGGAATTTTAAAAATTGGGGAATTTTAAAAATTAGAATTTAACAAAAAATAATTGAAATAAAATATCTCATTACATAAAACCTATTAATTCCACCTATGCGTTGTGGGATCTCAAAATCCTTCTCTAAACAATCTAAATCTAAATCACCCTTTGAAACAATAGCTGCTACAACTCCACAACTGCTGGATTTAAATCAAACAAAAAACCCCATAACGACTCGCTGGCAACGCATGCAATCTTTTATCAATTCACTTAATAATTCTGTTATTAGTGAATCCATCAGCACCAATCACCAATTTCCTTGCTAACTGCTGACACAGCACCCCTGATCCCAACATAATTGATTTGATATTCAAACACAGGGTTCTGTTTCAAGAGCAATACAAACCCCTGACAACGCACGGGGTATGTGTCCCTTAATGACACACAACAGGGGAGGGGTGGGGTTGACCAAATTCATGAATTAATAACAACCAAGGGACTTTTGCACACCTGTTTCAGTAGCAGTTGTCAAGACCCAAATGTGGGCTTTGCTGCAAGCCACTTTATGGTAGCAGAGGAACAGCTGTTCCATTTCTCTCTGCTTTTGCTTTAATATCAATGGGGTTGATAACATGTAAAAAGGGGTTTGGGATTGTTTGGTTTTTTTTTTCTTGTTTTGGTCAGTGTGGTTGGGACAATGGGGATATGAAAATTTTAGTAAGCATGCTTTTCGTCGTTGATTAAGTGCACTGTTATGAATAAGAGATTAAGGCTGTGAAGTCTATATGTGCAGTTGATTGAATTAAAAATGAGGTGCTAGGTTTTGATTCTTCATTTCGTGAGGTTTTTTTTTTTGTTTTAATATAATAAATAATATTTAGAAATTTAAAAAGTTGGATTTTGAGGTTTCCATGTTGATTTTTGATTTTTATTAGAATTTATAATAATTTTTTATAATTTTATTTTTAAAATTTTTATTTTTAATTCTGAAAAAATTGTATAAATATATAAATATTAAATATGGTTGATATATAACAACATTTCTTTTTTGGTATTTTTAGAAAGAAAGATTTTATCAAATCAGGTGTGACTATCAGTTTTTCCAATAGCAAACAAAGATTCTAAAATCAGATTGCTAGAAAAAATTTAATGTAAATAATTAATATAGCTAGTCAAATATTATTTACCATATTTAATATTTGTTTTTCTGGCTTTGTTTGTTTTTGCATAGCATATTCTTCTAGCATGTTTTTATACAATTTATTTTTCTGATTTGTTTTTATTTATAATTTTTAAAGATCTTTTAATTGTTGTTTGCTTTTTGCTCTAAAAGTACAAATGTTTATAATTTTTTTATTTTTACAAAACAAATGTAGAAAATATTTATAAAATTAATTAAAAAGTAGAATTCACTAAATACTGTAATTTTGAGAACTGAATTTCAACAATGTATTTTTAAACAATACAATTTGACAATTTATTTCAACAATTCATTTTTTATTTTTAATATTTTTAAAAAAATGCAACTTTAGTATGGTAATGCATTTAAAACAATAAACTCTTTACCAAATCCCACATACAATGGGTGGTATGATTAAAAAGAAGCATTGACTTTAAAGTAAATGGCAAAAGCAAAAGCATTTACTCTAACAAGTAAGTATAAGAGCTTTTGCTCAAAGTAAATGCTTCATTTTGTATGAATAAAGAAATGCTTTTACTACTGAGTAAATGCTTTTACTTT
>JAQFZP010000756.1:0-27400 GCA_034695745.1 Geophilus truncorum | reverse complement strand
CAAGCTTAATCTCAAACAATGTACCTAACACCAATTCACTTGTTACAATAACATTTTCAAGTTTCATGTTTACATCGTCCGCACAAATGAAGAATATTCAAATTTATTTACATAAGCAACAGAATTCTTGATTACAGTGTACAACTTTTTACCCCCATTCTATAGCTTAACTTAATACTGTATTAAACTATTAATTTACTTTGATAACACATTTGTATGTCATTTGCGTGTTTACAAATGTGCTATATATATTTAATGTTTAAATTAAATTATTAAAAATTTCATGACAAGTTTTGTGATTTGTTATTACATCAATTAGCAATTACGTTTTATTCAATTTAGAAACCTTAAAGAAAAAATTACAATACGATATATCTTTATAAAGAAATAGTTGGTAAATTTAAAAAACTATTGAAAAGATTCTGGTCTGCCACAGACCACTCAAGTTTTTGGAAAAGAAATTCAATTAACCCATCACTTTGATGATTTTCAGCTTCCTCAAAATGGTCTTTTACGAACTTCTCAACAAACTCTCTTCTTTCACTGCCAGGCATGTAAATAAGCAATAGCTTAATGTTGTTGAAATCTTTCGAAAAACACAGGTATTCAAACGTTTCAGTAATACACGATGAATCTTCGAGAACTGCTCGTTTTGTCTCGGCAGAAGCATTGTTCCACAAACTTGTGAAATAATCATCAATGCTTTCGCCGTGCAGACAAATAAAAGCGTTTTTACTCATAACGTAGAGTACCTCGGAAACCATCCAATCGGAATGCAGAACTCGGTGGAGAAAAGATGGAAACAGCTCTACGTAAATCCAATGACTCAGCAGACTGTCAATAAATTTAAGAAACAGTTGAGAATCACATTCAATCACCGAATCCAATTGGTCACTTGACATTTGCGAAAAAATAAAACAAATAATATTAATGGCAGCTGCACTTTTGCAGGAGAAATCAACCATGTTTATATTGTTGTAAGTAATTTTGAACATTTCAACAAATTCACGAATAAAATGCATTCTTGTTTCGTCTGTCATTATTGACCAAACATACACGAATTCGCTTATATTCGACGAAAACCGCACGATGTGAAAGCAAGGGATCAGTTTCATTTCGTCATCAAAGTATGGTCCGATAAAATTTCCGACGCAAAACACTGATGCGATGTCATCTGCACAGTCCACTAATTCTGGTATTTCGTACAAGTCCAGCGCTGTTTGACGTTCGTTGATTTGGCCATGAATCGTCCATCTCGTGTGGGTTAAATACGTTGCCAAATTTTCCGAATCTAGAAGCATTGAATTCGCAAAGTTGTCGTGTAAATAAACTAATTGAAGGCTCCATTCTTCAAATTCCAGTCCAATATATTTTATAAACTGTTTTAGCGAGGTCTTTAACACGACCGGTAGCTCCAGATGGTCGGCGCGTCCACAAACGATTTCTGCCATTTTTAACCATTCTTCCCGCTGATTTTTAAAAGGGGCGACATCGTATATTTTAGAGCAGTCGATTGCTCCCAAATAGCTTTTCCACAATGAGATTGATACGTTAATGAGAGAAACCTTGGTTAGAGTTGGGATATCCAGCATAAATTTGCTTTCCATCTTGTATAGTTGTTGTTCGCACAAACGTTGTACTGCACTGCTTTCAGTCAAATGGGCATTGGCGACAGGTAATTTTTAGTCCCGGTTTTCAGCTTTTCACACTCCCCACGTGGCATTTACTTAAGTGAATGTCGCCGCCTAGTGAAAGTTGGATGTAACACAAAATACTTTTCGCAGTTCGTACAGTAATTCTCTAATCTAATTAAAATTTATTGGCGGATCAAATTGTTGCATTTCTCAACTAAATTCTTAAACTGCTTCTCATTAGTCTACTACTAATTTTTACATTTTTTAAATTAATAAATTATATCATATTTTGTTGATAGTTTAAACATTTTGAACCATGGTCTGAGTAGTCATAAATCAAACCACTAGTAATAACTATCGTATAAAAACTTGGAATGACATTAGTAACAACGTTTGACGCCTCAAATTCATATTTACATTTTATGAAAAAAAAATCGTTTATTATTATTACGAATTTCGTCAAATATTAACATCCACTGACGATTAAATTTTTCATTACGGTACCTACTAAAGTAAATAGATACACTCTGGTCTAAGATATTTATCACAAAGCTTTAATTGGTAATAAATCTACGAGTTCATTGAATCGATTTTGTTCTTCCAAACTCCATTCAAGCAACGTAATCCTGTAATCCTTGCTGTGACAAACCAAAACCGAAATATGGCGCAAGATATCTCGGTAGATCGACATCTGATGCTGCAGTTCAAAATCAACAGTTTTGCTTTTACTCTCTAAATTTCTATTAACTAATGTGCTTTTATATTTTATATATGGAATAAGATAATTTAGTAACGGTTTTCGTAACTAATTATCAATTATCAATTTTTCAATTATTTTTTTTTTACATTCTATTACCGGTGACAAAAAAATTTTCTTTCTTAAAGAAATGTTACATAACGGTATTATGCAATTTTTACAAACTAAAAGATTCCGCTTTTTCACATTTTAATTCTAAGTAAAACATTCAATTATCCCTAACGGAAGGTGTTCAGAATATTCAGGTTCTTTACGCTGTCTTCTGTGTAATTACATCTTAGAGCATTTCGAAATCCGATAAAAACCAATAAAAAGTTAGTTGGAAAACAGAATAGAAAGGTATGAAAATGAAAAGATATACTAAAAACCTAACTTGTATAGCCATCATAAAAGTGCCAGAGATTAAAAAGCTAAGTCCCTTTAATATAGGGCTAATGTTACTATAGTGAAGAAAAAGCCAAGAGAAAGAGAATAAAGAAAAAAGTCCCAGGTTAGGCCCAAGTGCCAGAGATTAAAAAGCTACGGTAAGTCCCTTAAGTTAGAGTTAATGTTAGTGTTAGTGCAAAGAAGAAAAAGAAGAAAAAAAAAAGAAAAAGAAGAGAAGAAAAAGAAGAAGCAACAAAAAGAGAGAGAATAAAGAAGGACGTGTTACCTTGAGCAAAGCTAGTGCTTTACTGATTTAATAATGACATTTCAGTTGCAAAGAAACCTTACTACAATACCATAACATCATTGTGAGTAACAATCAACAATGATGCTACTTGTATATCAATAAAAGAAGCATGCCATAAGAATGATCATGTACTAAAAGGCTTAAACTAGGGACAAAATAAAGGCTTAACTAAGAACAAATAAAAGATTTAAATATACTGTAAGTAGAAATATAGAAACTTAAACCTAATTTTAATCTAGTTAATCTCTTGCGAAGAAGCAACAGTATGGAAAATAGGATTAAAAGCCACAAAAAGATGTAATGAAAAGCCAATCATGTGCAGAATAAAAATTACTGGAAAGTTATTTGTAAAGCAGAACTAAAATTAATGAAAACATCAATATATAAGCATGTACTGTACACTCATAAAATTCTATGAAAGGTTGTTGGGAAAACTGAAAAAAATTAGTATAAAGATCTTGGAGTTCAAAACTAAATGCAGTATCGTAGGTACAGCACAAAACGCCATGTAAAATTTGCTGAAAAATTGAGAAAATTTATTGTAGATAGGTATGTTTTTACAGTTGTAGAAAGTAAATAGAAAATTGAAATAAAAATCAAGATATATAAAGTTGACTTTTTGTTATAAACTTCCATCAACTTTCAGATTTAGAACTTTCTACAACAACTTTCCAATAAATTTTCTATTGAAAAAAAATCCTAATTCACACAATGATACTTTTTAAAACAAAAAATGTATGTTGCAAACTGAAAAGAAAAATGTCCTTTCTTATACAACTTAAAAGTATTTTTTTTTTTGAGATTTTGATAATGTTCTCATAAAATGTACTTGTTACTTCTTCTTTACTTCTCAGATCAAAGATTTAGATCTGAGAATTTATTTCTAACGTTATGCACTATTGCCCATTAGTGACAAATTTAAAAAATAGCTTAACTGTATCACAATGTCCAAAATCTGGACATTTTGGAGAAAGTACAAAATATGGCGGGGCGCAGGACACAGGGTTTAAATGAGTGACAGTCCCACCAAATGCAGGATGGTTGTTAACCCTAGCCGATGGTCGTGAGCAAAACTTCGTTCAAGTTTTGCGGCGATTCCAGGGACTCCCACGCCAATCGGTGCGAATGCATGTTGAGAAGCGATAATAACTAACGCCCGATGCGAGCAATGCTCCAAAGCTTTGTTCGACATAACTATGCAAGCTAAATCCGCAACATGTACTGTAAATACGGTACCATATGCAATTTTTGAAAATTAAAAGTAATGTTTTTCACATTTTGATGCTGGTAAAACATTGAATTATCCCTAATAGAAGATGTTTAGGTTCTATACTTTCCAGAAAGTGTTTTACAAACAGCTGGACCTTGGACCCAACTCTCATACTATATGTAAACTTACAAACAATAATTTTATGCTGTAAAAATTCTTTAAAAAGTGCAAAAAATAAAATATTAATGAAAAATACCAAATACCATCATCGCCGACAACAAATCACTTCGTCTCGGACGAAGCATTAATACACAAATCGGTGAAATAATCTTTTAAAATGTTGCCAAGTTCACATGACCACATGTATTTTCTATTGCCACTCAAAACTTGCAGCATCTTAATCATCATACTCGACTGCGAAAAGGTAAAAATAATTTACGTAAATCCATTGTCTCAGTAGAAATTTCATAAAAGCAATAAAGCTATTGGATGAAAACACTGCTTCTGCTTCTAATAAGTCACCTTACATTCGTGGAAGTAGGAATTAAACAAATTATATTAATTAAACTAGCACAATAAGTAGAAGAGCTAATTATATCGCTAGACGCTAATGCCGTCGGTGATTTAAATTTATTCAACAAATTCACGGAAAAGACGTAATTTCATGTCTTCTGACATCATAAGACATAAAGTGATCGTGTCCCTTAAAGACAATTTACGGTACTGCAAAATATTGTACAAAAGATTTAATTAAAAATACTGTATCGGTATTCAAAACTTTTGTAATAGATTTCTATGCATCCACACTCCCATTCCCATCTGATTTGTGTTCATAATTTATTAAAAATTAAAATCACTTATAATAAGTTTTTTATTTCGCAACTTTTAATACTAATTTCAATTTCTCTTAACAAAAAATATTTTCATTCAAATATAAACATACAGTAGTAAAATACATTTACAAACTTTCAGTTGGTAACTCGTTTAAAAGATATTTGAAATTGTTCTCCATTTCTACCTTAAAATCGAATTTTTGAAAAAGAAATTCGATTTTCCTACATTGAAGACCTTTTTGGACTTCCATGATCCATTTTTCGTTACCTAACTTCTCAACCGCTTTCTGTCTTTCACGTTTAGTCATATACGTAAACAGTAATTTAATGTTATAGAAATCTCTCGACTTGCACAAATTTCCAATCACGCATGAAATCAGCCTATATTATTTGATTAAGAAACGCTTTACCTCGATCGAAGCCTTAATCCAAAAATAAGTAAAATATTCTTTGATGACGTCGGCATGTAATCAAAACTTTCCATATATATTGTACTCATATAAAAAAGTGTCTTAGCGACCATCGACTTACTAGTACAAAATATATTGACAATAGAAAAAAGTAATTCAACATAAATCCAATGCTTAAGACAATTTAAAACAAAATTGTAAAACCAAGTAGATTGAAATATTATGATTAACAGATCAGTATCCATTTGTGAAAGAACAAAACAAATAATACTAATTTCTTATGCTGTTTGGGTCGGCAGTGAAATTAATTTATATATATCTGAACCTTTCACTATTACAGTGAATTCACGAAGAAGTCGTACTCTTGTTTCTTCTTTCATCACTGACCACAAAAATATGAATTTGCTTCTGTTTGAATTCCTCATAGCCTCGAAACAAGCGGTCAGTTTGGTGTTCTCGTCGTTGTACATCGAGACGAAATTTCCAATACAAAACGCTGAAGCAATCGCGTCGTGGAAATTGGCCAATTCTGGTAATTCGTGTAAGTCTTGCCCCGTTTTTCGTTCGTCGATTTGTCCGTATGAAGTCCATCTCGGGCATCTCGTATGTGTGAAGTAAGACTTTATACTTTCGTGATGCAGAAAATTCCCATTGCTACAATGTAAACGCACCAACTCATGAGCCCAGTCCTTAAATTCCAGTCCGATGTACATAACGTACTTTTTAAGCAATGGTTTTAGCATAAGAGGTATATCCAAAAAGTCCACGTGTTTACAAACGTTTTTTACCGACGCCAATTTCGACCATTGTTCCAGCTTATAATACTCAATACTTTGGCCAGGTTTGAAAAGAGAAATTATGTGATGGCTGTCAATTGTTTCTAAATAGCGTTTCCATAAAGAAATTGCTATTTTGACTAAAGATATTTTCATTAAGCTTGGAACACTCAGCATACACTTGATCTCCATGTTTTTAATCGAATGGCGTGAGCGTGATGCACGTGATAGAACTAACGGAAGTAGATAGTTGGAGTGTTTCTCAATAGGTGGCGCCGTACTGGGCAGTGACGATGAAGAAAAATTTATGTGAAAATGTTAGAATTTTTCAGGTTTGTATTTAGTTTGATATTTCAAAATATTAGAGATTCAATATTCAATAACTTATTGAATTAGTTGATTTGATTGATTATTGAATTTAATTAATTTGTAATTTATACATTAAATTTTCAAACTTTTTAATTTCAGAACATCATGAGTAAAAGTATCAATGTACTTGAATACATAAGTAAAAGTCGTTTGAAAACAACCTTTTCTTCCACTGTCCACATACTGTAGCTTTTTCGGTTAGAACTGCGATTATCCCAAATTGAAGTTCTTTGCGATTGACTACCCTCCACACCATGGGTGTTTTGCAAACTTTTCAATCAATTCTCCTCTTTCCCTTTTAGAGAAGTGGACGAAAGGTTATAATTCGAACATTTGGAAGCACCAATCATTATTTTATTACGCCTACTGGTCAACGTGCCCTATCTGACCAAGATATTGACAAGTCACAAGTATTTATATGATAATTTCAATATCTCAACTGAAAAAAGTTAAACACAAGTGGCATGTGGAATTCGAGGGAATTGGAGAGAAGGTAACTGCACTTGTCCGAGTTTTCACACTTGCAAACACATTTTAGGTATTGAAATTGATAATAAGTTATTTTTGGTTCAGTCAGAGGTCAAAAATTTCCCAATTGGCCAGAAACGCAAACGATGTAGACCAAAGAAAGCATAAAAAGCTTTGCTAGTCCCAAATTAGTCAGTTTTATGTTGGGGAAAATGTCAGCAAAAATGGGGAGGAAAATAATTTAATCTCGTTAATAATTAACATTTGTAATTTAACTAGAAATAAAAACGAAATTGATAAAATAAAAATTTTAGTTAAGTTATAACACTTAATACAATAATTGTAATCTTTTTTTTTTACACCACTTAATCTTAATTAAACACAATTCCTCTTACGCAACCACAGCAAATGCGTATTTCCTTTACTTGATAAGAAAAATCAGCTGTTGAAGAGAAACCGCTCGTGATAAAGTATCATTTGTCTAATCAACACACTTGAAGTTAAGATTTATGACTTACATCTGCTTTCATTTTTTTTATAATTATGTACGATAATTGACATAGCTACGTTGATAAAAGAAAACGACTAAACCACAGTATATAAACGAGTAAGTCAAATTTCCTCTTGCACTCAAAATTAAAGATGACAGCCATGCATCGTCTTTGTATGTCTCTTTTGCTTGCAATATTATGTTGCTTTAACATAAATGCGCAGAAAGATCCTCATATGACTGATGGTCGAAAAGCAATGGTTCATTTATTTGAATGGAAATGGACTGATATTGCTGACGAATGCGAACGATTTTTAGGACCAATGGGATATGGAGGAGTACAGGTATTTTAATTATTAATTAATATTTTAAGAATTTATATTAAAAGATATTTTGAAATTAACAGGTATCGCCTCCAACTGAACATGTCACCTTTGCACCCGCTCCGTTTGATCACAATATTTGGAACCCGTGGTTCGACAGGTACCAACCAGTGAGTTATAAACTGATATCTCGCGGTGGTAATGAAGAGCAGTTCAAAAACATGGTTGAAAGATGCAATAATGTTGGTGTCAGGTATTTAAATCAATATTTTTAAGTAAAGAAATGTGAAAATAATTATCAGAAAAATTTATCCTAGAATTTACGTCGATGTTGTTATCAACCACATGACCGGAGGTCTTGGAAAAGGCCACGGAACTGGAGGTAGTTATTTCGATTCCGATAAACTCGACTATTCAGGTGTGCCTTTCAGCGCTCTTGACTTCAATTCGTGCCACAAGTGTCCTACAAGCAGTTGCAATATCGAAAATTACGGTGATGCTAATCAGGTAAAATCAAGATTATAAAATTCTAGTAATCTTTCAATATCTTAAACTTCTCTACACTGTCAATAGGTGCGCAACTGTCGGTTACTCGGATTGAGAGATCTGGACCAAAGCAAAGAATACGTGCGCCAGAAGATAGCGGATTTCCTCAATCACCTCACGTCACTAGGGGTCGCTGGTTTCCGAGTCGATGCAGGGAAGCACATGTACCCCCACGACTTAACTAACATTTACGGTCACCTTAAAAACTTAAACACCAAATGGTTTCAATCAGATGCAAAGCCATTCATATTCCACGAAGTAATCGATAATGGCGGTGATGTAATTCCCGCGAGTCAATACACGAGTCTGGGCCGTGTTACCGAATTCAAGTACGGTGTGTTTCTTGGCCGTGTACTTAAACGTCAAGACGGGTTGACGTATCTTTATAACTTTGGTCAACCGTGGGGGATGTTGGCTGACGGAGACGCAGTTGTATTTATCGATAACCATGACAACCAACGAGGCCACGGAGGTGGTGGGATGATTTTGACTCACAACTACTCCAAACTGTACAAAATGGCAACAGCTTTCATGTTGGCCTGGCCTTACGGGGTACCGAGAGTCATGAGTTCTTATGCATTTGATACTGATTGGAGGGGGCCACCTATGGACGACGAGGGTAACACTTTAACTGTTAAAGTAAATGATGATCTAACGTGTTCTGACGGTTGGATCTGCGAGCATCGATGGAGACAGATTTATAATTTGATGAGATTAGGGAAATATGCGGGAGATGCTGGAGTTAACGACTGGTGGTCGGGGCATACTCATCAAATTGCATTTTCTAGAGGTGACAGAGCTTTTTTGGCTATTAATAACGACGAATTTGCTTTAAAAGCGACCATTCAAACAGGAATGGCCCCTGGACAGTATTGTGATGTTATTTCTGGGAATAAAGTAAACGGGACTTGTACTGGGAAGACTGTAACTGTTTACGAGGATCGAAAGGTTAAGCTTGATATTTCCGAATGGTGGGAAGATCCGATGATTGCAATTTATGGAGAGTCAAAGGTTTGATTGAGAATGTTGATACTGTGTAATGTAATGCAATGTGATGTAGGTAATTAAATAAAATACATTTTTATTAAGTTTATGGTTTTTAATAAATTTTTTAAGTGGTTAGTGATTATTCACCAATAATGTACAGTAAATTAATTTTAATTTACATGTGTAGTGTGGTTGTGTGAGATACTTGACCAAAAGACTGGTGTGATCTATAAACGTTTTCATACTAATGTCCATCTTGTTTATACTTAGGATTTAATGTTGAAAGAATTGAATTTGTTGACTATTTGGAAGCACATTTATTATAAAGGATGTGCTGTTGCTGTACAACTTAATTAACAATAAGATACTGTATCATCGCCTCGTCTTGTGGACACTCTACCCTGCAAGAAATAAAGGTACAAAAAGGTGTAACTATACACCAAAAAAGTGTGAATGACTTGTCAATATTTGCATGCCTTTTAAGAGAGAAAATGTACTTATGAGGTATAATTATTTAGAGGAATAAATTTATACCTTCTGCTTACTTATTTACAATATCTTTGATTAAATGAGGAACAACTATGTCACAGGACTTTGAAAGTTAAAAGTGTCTCACTTTACTCTAATTTATGGTAAATAAATTTTTCTTTTACTTGATCTGAAATTTGATAATTTTCAACATCGCAGCTTTTAGTCTCGAATTTATCGCAGGAATTAAAATCCTCAGTTGTGTAAGATACGCCTGGATAATTCTCCAATTGGCTGCCAAAGAAACTACCTCCGGATCCATACCCTTTAGCAATATGTGACTATGTGATTGATAACAACATCAACATAAAATCTATTTAAAAAACAATTATTACCTATTTATTTCCTAAACTTTTTCATAATATACAGTAAATAACCGGACTCCAACATTATTGCATCTCTCAACCATACTCTTAAACTGCTCCTCATTACCATACGGGAGATCAATTTGTAACTAACGGGTTGGTATCTCTCAAACCACGGCATGTTCATTTGGAGGTGACCCCTAGTTAAAAGTACCTCGAGTAAAATAAATACCCTTTAAATTAAATTAATGTTTTAAATTACTTGTACACACCACCGTATCCCATCGGGACCAAAAATCTCTCACATTTGTCAGCAATGTCATCCAACTTCCATTCAAATAAATGAACCATTTGTCCATCACCTTCCGTCCTTCATTTAAGTGTAAAAAAACTCGCAGTGGCCTTGTGTGACTTTACACAACTGTAAATCTAAACAGCTAAAATTAAGGTTTTCAAAGTGTCTAAAACTCAACCCTTTTCTAGACATTTGGGCAGCTTAAAAATAATGCACTGGTTATATAATTAACAAGTAGCATACCAGTATGTTAGGAATCTAATTCTTCATTAAACCGTCAAAAAATAATATATTTTATACAGCGTTGACTTCATATTTAGTCTCAATATCTGACTTGAAACCATTTTTATGAAATACAACTTTTAATCATAAATAAATTCGCAGAAAAAAGTCATGATTTACTGGAAAGAATTCGTTACACTGCACGCTACAAAATTCTGATCTCTTATCTAACATTACGAAATAAACCACTAATATTGATTTTTTTTTTTAATTATATTATAACATCCCATACCAAAACTTGACTCCCCCACATGTATCACAATTTACCCCTGCAAATTTTAAAGTCTCCCTATCAACTACAGTCATTCATTTCTGTTTTAATGGAGTTGGAAATACCCAGGGAATAACACTCAACCTGCTCCATTATTAAAACAAGCATTAAAATTCCATTTTCATGATTGCTAGGCACCCTTCACTTCACTTGTACTTTTTTCGCTCACAAATGGTGTATAGCGGTGAAGCATCCTCTAATATCCAGCTTCAAACTAAACCCAATTTGGACTGCTTCCAGAACTCATTATCACGTAAGCTCTTGTAACCATTTAATATAAATATTTCCTTTTTACTTACTAACTTATTTAAGAAGTAAACAACTAGAAATAACTTACGAAATCTTTTTTTTATAGGATTAACTTTTTTTTTTTATAGAAATAAGATTAAACGAAATAATTCAACATGTGGAAATGGAGGAAAAAAATACCACCCAACATTCCCGAGATTCGGATGGAAATCTTAGCTCCTTCCGAAGAGGTCCCCGCCCAACCAATTCCGTGCCAAGAACTCTCGTCAGACGCATCGGGACAAGAAGCAACACAAAGCAAAAAAAATTCGCTCTCGGAGCAGTTGGAAGTGCAACAAATAAGTCCAGTGTCTCCCACTCAGTCGACGGACCGTTTGTCTGTTTCTTTCGGGCCAGAAGTGTTCAGTTTCGGCGGCTCCTCGACGAGGAGTTCCATCGGATCTTCCGTGCGGTTGAGTATGATCAGTTCCCCCGAATCAAACCCTAGTGATACACGCGTTCGCTTTTCTAAGGATTACTTAATCTCAAACACAGGTAACATGATTTTGTTAAAAAATAATTATAAATTTATAATATATTTTTTTAATTTAATTAAATTAGGGTAATTAAGTTACAGTCTTGATTAATTTTTTTGTTCTAAGTCTCAGCCTCAGATTTTATTATGCTATTAACGCTGAAAAACTGAGTTAATTACCCCTAATAGAAAGATGGGCTCAACCTAGTCTTAATTATCAAGACTGGTTAAAAATTTAAAAATTAAATACGGTACACAGAAATGTGTGAGATGAGTGATAAGAAATTTCTCCCATTTCGTTCCAATTCTCACCTGTGTTGAGCACTCAGTTAATCCAATCTAATGACAAACGCAGCGTATCAATAGCAAATTTTCTCATTCGAGAAAAATATTTCCTCCAATGTGGGGCGAGGCTCGTTCGCTGGGTGTAGCATCCAATAAGGGCGTTTCCTCAAACTTTACCTGTGAATTCAGAAGCTGTTAAAGTGTGAGACAGTAGCTTGGTCAGCTATGAGATCTCGACTAGGCAGCACTAGAGGTAAAAGCGCTTTTATTACTCTAAATTATAATATTAACATATTTAATTTAAATTCGTAAGAAAAAAATCTATTTCTTGTAATTTAATAATTTTTTTCATTTTATGAAAACTAACTGAACTAAACACACAATTTTGGATTATGTAATGTAAAATTAGGCTTAACAATTACATTAATATTAATATCAAGCTTTCCCGATTTCATAATACGGTACTACTTTTTTATATTAACTCAGCAAGAAGCCATTAATATTCTCGCAGGGGAGTACAGTAAAAATTAATTATCAACGGTTATATTAGCTACCGGTACTTAAAATATTAATATAATTAAAGCACCTGTTACTTTAACTGTATTGTAAGAAAGCCAACAGCTTCAAGGGGTAGCAACAAGATTTAAATTACGATACTACATCTCGTTATCTAACAGAAACCGTACACCACGTAAACTAATTCAATTAACACAAGAGCATTCTGGGTGTGTATGTAAAAATTAAATCAATTAATTTCCTGCTGCTGTGTTAGCTAACCATTAAGCCTATCAAAATGCCACGTGAGACTAATTAATTGCGTTTGTGCCCTAAATAAATCGTCTAATGAAAATTGAATTCGATTTAACTTTGATTCAATAGATGACAATGAAGACGATGATGATGATTACAATGCTAATCTCGAAGCAATGTTGCAAAGAAGGTACAGTAAGAGAAGGGGAAGTGTACGAAGGTCCCCCAGTCGGCGTTTGTCTTCGCCTTTTGGGTCCGACATGGATAGGAGTCGCAGACGATCGTCCACCATGACCATTACCTCTGGGTAAGGATTTATTTTAATTTTTTTTTTTTTTTTTGGTCATTTATATTTATATTTTTATATTTTTTAAAAATTGATTAAATGGGAAATTTTATGAATGAGTGAATGTAATTTATTGAAACTTCTTCCTTAACTATTAGGCACACAGTCATGATTTCAGATTGCGCTTGACATCTATCTTTAATCTGATGGACACATTTCTGACCACACCCACGACAGAATGACTATAAGATTTTATGGGGTCACACTCGTGCTAGCCCATCACTTACACAATGTTTTAATAATGAATAAAGAGTGTGTTGAAATATCGTGTAAATTATGTACTTTTTTTGATATTATAGAGAGACTCAAATT
The DNA here is from genome assembly GCA_034695745.1 of Geophilus truncorum. NCBI lineage: Eukaryota > Metazoa > Arthropoda > Chilopoda > Geophilomorpha > Geophilidae > Geophilus > Geophilus truncorum. The sequence continues at coordinate 13,787 of JAQFZP010000756.1, read as the reverse complement.
TCAATGGAGGAAGACATCCCAGAAGAGGAAATTATGGAGAATATCAAGATGCACAAAGAGGTGTTGGAAAGTGTCAAAACCCAAGCGTGGAGAACGAGGAAAAAGTTGAAAGTGGCACGGTAAAAATTAAAAAATAATAATAATAATAATAATAATTTTAGAAAATTATGAAATAATTATTATTTTTACGTCAGTCAAGCAAAAGCCTATGTGAAAAAACACGAAGGTTTATTAGAACAAAGATTAGCACAAAGTAAAAGCACCAAAGATATAATGGCACGGTACAAATTAATATTTTATCGGGTAAGCCTTTAAATTTAAATCAACCCACAAGTGGAATTGTATAATAATTTTTTAAATTTTTTTTTTTTTTACTTTTTAGCACTCTGCAAAGCTGCATAGAAAACTTTCAAATTTAGCAGCTCAATTAATTCCATGGGAAAATAGAATCAAAAGAATTGAATGTCACTTTGGATCCAGTGTTGCCTCCTATTTCACTTTTCTACGCTGGGTATTTTGGATTAATATTATTATAAGTGTGATAATAGCCTGCTTTATCATAATTCCTGAGGTAAATATAATTTCAAACTTGTAAAGTGATGTTATAAATAATTAATATTTTTTTACTAGGTTCTCGCTGCTGATAGATTAACTGCAGGAGACAGAAAAGAATTACTCCCGAGTGAAGAAGGAACTGCATTTAATCTACACTCAATCTGGGAATTTGAAGTAATTTTTAGAAAAATTTTATTTTTATTTTTAATGTATTACTATTTTTTTTTTTTTTTTTTTTTTTTTTTTTTAATTTTTGATTTTGAAATTTAGGGTTGGCTAAAATATTCGCCCATATTTTACGGATATTACACCGATAAGGATAAAACGAAGGCTGGATACAGATTGCCTTTTGCGTACTTTATGGCGTCTATTGGAATGTACGCTTACAGTTTCTGGGCTATTTTAAAAAAGTAAGGGTACGAAATATTATTAACACTTTATTTTCTCTGATTTTTACACTAAAAACATTCCTGACTTTACTATTCCCTGACTTTTCCCACTACTTAATTAATTTTTTTCACATTATTTAATTAAACTGAACTCCACATTACATTCAAAAACCTGTAAATTTTAAAAATGATAACTTTTCTTATTATTTATTGTTACTTCTCATTTTTTTCTGATGTTTTTTATAAATTTTTTGTGCAGTGGTAACTTGTAAATTAATCTTTTCCAGAATGGCTAAAAATTCAAGAATGTCAAAAATGTCTGAAAAAGATGAAGAATGCACCTTTACGTGGAAGCTGTTCTCTGGTTGGGATTATTTGATTGGAAATTCAGAAACGAGTCAAAATAAAGTTGCGTCACTAGTCATGGGATTCAAAGTAAGAATTGTAAAATACAGTAACATCATTCAAAATTTCACATATAAATTGACATCTAGGAAGTTGTTTTGGAAGAGCAAGAAAAGAAAAAAGAAGGACGAAAGTATGAAAACAATCGCAGTAAAAAAATTAAATACACTGTTAAAAGGTTCCTTTCCTTTATTTCAGTTGGAAAGTAATCGGTCTAAGAGTTTTGGCCAATATCCTAGTGTTATGTTTACTCGCTGCAAGTGCTTATGCAGTAGTAAAGGTAGTTGAAAGATCTCAACAACCGGAAGGAGAGTCAGGATGGTGGAGAAAGAACGAGGTAATTGTCAATCACTACATTTAATTAAATAAAATTTTTAATTATTTTTTTTTCAGTTACAAATTGTTTTGAACGGTATCAGCACCCTCTACCCTAATTTATTCGAAATTATTGGAATGATGGAAAATTTCCATCCAAGGTTCCAACTACAGATGCAGTTATCGAGGTAATATAAATTATTTTTTTTAATTTTTACACTTTATAACTAAATCTTTTTTCAGAATATGGGTTTTAAACATGCTAAATTTATACACTCTTAACCTGGCTTTATTCGACAAAGTAGAAAAAATGGTAAGTTGAGCTGAAGTGGTATTTCCGGTTTATCAAAAATGATATTTTGCTGCAGAGTTGAAAAAACTAATTAGAGAGTTTGTGCTACTCTTCGTTAAAAAATCTGTTACCTTAAACAACCCCGTTATAATACTTTTTATACGAGAAAATGGTTCTAACGTAACTTTTAAGATTAGTCTCTTAACGTCTTAACAAAAAGTAGACACAAACTCTCTCCGTATTAATTTTGCTATTTTTTCGCTATATATTTTGTTTTAAAAGTAGTGAACTATTAACTTCGCTATTAGCGATAGTTTTTTTCAACACTGCCATTTTAGCACTCTAAATCACAATTACCGGTACCTTATTTCAGTCCATAAACCTCACCTTTCTAATGCCTAACACCACGACATCACTTCCACCAACAACAACATTCATCTCAACCACCATCTTGAACGCAACAACAACCCGTGATTCAAACACAACCACAAAACACCCAGAACTTGACCCAAACTGCACGGAATACGTGCCCTGTGATACTCTCTACCCTTCAGACTCTCCTTTCTACTCCTACTCCACCGAATCAACCACCACAACTCCAATCGATGACCAACAGTTGACGGACGACAACAACAACATCACCTCACAACTTCTTAATCTCAAAAGCACCTTAGAGAGCAACTCTGGGCCTGTTTACATCACGACTACCGTATCAATTAGAAACAACGACACAAACAACGAAACCAACTCCATTTTATTCCTACCAATAGTGTACGACGGTCGAAAAAACTCAAATTTACAGTCGTTGTCTCGTGTTTTCTTACCCCCACATCTTCTCGAGAAACACAACTTAACGGGAGACTTCAACTCGTCTGATTACAACGAGACTGAATTCGGATTAGTCGACGTTACCGAATTTTCCGATGTGACTGATACGATTATCGACATGATAGAGGATTGGATTAACAGTACGTCGTCAATGTCGAATTTGACCGATACTTTTACAGTTGTTATAAATGCGTCGACTCATGGTGATGAGGATAACGCGATTCCGACTTTAGAGACGCAGGATGATGTAACAACGGTGATTTCTATTACTTCGTCTGAGTTGTACGAATTGGAAGTGAATTCCACGCGTGCCATGTGTCCTGTGAACATATGTAATGATACGGCAAATGCAACTGAACCGGATGTGGACATCTGGATGTCCACGAGGTGGTTGACCACTCAGTTTGAAGAAACGACAAACGTGACGAATACGACTGATGTCGTGACAGCAGAAGAGCCAACTCTTTACGGAGTAGATATGGAAACGAGGATTACGTTGCGGAAATTGTGTTGGGAGACAATGTTTGGACAAGTGAGTGTAAAGAACGACACTTCCGGTTTAGTTAAGATTTTGTGTCACGTTACATTTTGAGCAATGCTTTGAATTAACATTTATATCACCCCAATTGAACCGGAAGTGACATTTTAGACAATCAAAATTAAAGTAAAGAGCAAAATGAACACTTCCGGTTTAGTCATGTAGTCTTATTTTTGTTATCTCAACCGGAAGTTGGGTCTCATTTCGCTCCAAATTAAAAATCAGTGTTTTTTTCTTACCTTTCAAACGTAAAAATAGGAAATAGTAAGGCTAACAATAATGGACATAGTATTCTGCTGTCTGATGACATTTATAATGGATTTCTTCCGAGCCGTTTTCGTTCGAGTCATGAATAAATGTTGGTGCTGGGATTTAGAAAAGCAATTTGTAAGTACAAAACCTATTGTACCATACATACTTTATCAACAACTAATTCTCTTAGCCTGGTTACGGTGACTTCAAAATAGCCGAAAACATTTTACATCTTATAAACAACCAAGGAATGATATGGTAACCAAAAATAAAATTCAAAACTCACAATCAAAACACCTAATGATTATCTCTTACCAAAAGGATGGGGACTTTTTTTTCTCCCGGACTGCCAATCATCAACACTGTCAAATTAGTAATACTTTTCTACGTCCGCAGTTGGGCTGTTTTAACTTGCAACGTTCCACACGAAACAGTGTTCCGTGCATCTCGATCAAATAATTTTTACTACGCTTTGCTTTTGACTATGTTGTTTCTATGTACTTTGCCCGTCAGTTATGCCGTCATTTGGTTAAAGCCTTCGTGGCATTGTGGACCGTTTAGGTATTACTTTGAGGGCCGATTGCACCAACAATGGTTAAATTTAACTTACGTTTAACTGCTGAAGTTAAACTCCTGAAGTTAAACTCCTGTTACTGGAATTTGTGTTGCACCAAATATTTAACTACCTAGCAATTAGTTTTTAATTCTAAATGGCAAATTACTGTTCTTGAAATTCAGGTCACATGACAGCAATGAACCAATGTAATTCGTTGAGAATGCAGTAGGTCGGTGCAACGAAAATTTTAACACTTGGTTTAAAATCACACCATAGATTTAATCTTTGTTGGTGCAATCGGTCCTCAGACTGATTTTTCTCATTTAGTTTCGTGATTTATTTTATAAGTTTACTTCCAGTGGTTACGCAAAGATTTTCCACATTTTAACCAAGAGTATCAAAAGTGTAATGCCTGATGTCGTTAACAGAGCATTGGATTATCTCACTTCAGCCAGTATTGTCATTCCACTCATGCTCCTATTAGTGTAATTACCCTAACCCGTTACTAATTAGATTAGATTATAATTGTACTCTTGTGTATTTAATAGATTAATTATCTACTACTTGCTTTCCTTGGCACGTTCACTGAGAGAGGCTAATAAGGATTTGAAAAATCAACTCCGAAGAGTAATTGATTTGGAATTTAATTTTTTTTTTTTTTTTTTTTTTTGTAAATTATAAAAATTGAATTTAGGAAAGGACTGAAGAAAGGAAGAAAGTGTTCCAGATGGCTGATGGTAAGTTGTTAATGTATTTTTTCAGTTAGTTAGTGTTGATTATTTAGTGTTATTTTGTTATGATTAATGTGATTTCATTTTGGGGTTTTTGAAATATAGGAACTGCACAAAATGGTATGTGGAAATTCTAGTGTTGTTTAGAGATAGAGATTTAGGATTGATTTAGTTTAGCTTAGGACTTAATTTTTCAGTGTTGTGATGATTAAAGGGAATAATAAATTTCTAATGAGATGTTTCAATTTCAGGTCATCAACCTGGTACTGATATGGCTAGTAAATGGCCAGCTGTTATGAAGAAAATTCTGCCAGTTTTACCAAATAAAAAGACATTGCCAGATGTTGAGAAATTAAAGCAGGATAGTGAAGATAGCAAAGATGAAAATGGAGATGGTAATGAATAATGAGATAAATACTAAATAAATTATTTTTAGGGCTTGACCGATATGGGGGTTCCTCCGAATAAAATATTAGTCAATACTGATTCCTATATTTTTGAAAATTTTGCTCCTTCATTAGAATGAAAAATCAAGATTAAGCAAAATTTTCAAAAGTGTCGGAATCAGTATCGGCTAATATTTTATTCAGAGTATCGAATTGGCCGATTTCCGAGTGAATTTAAATTCGAATGAAAATTTTTTATTCGAATTTAAATTTACTAAAACAAGATTACAATAGTAGCAAGAATCCATTCTTGATAGTAGTTAAAGTTTATAAATATTTTATATGATTTATTTAAAAAGTTTAATATTAAATCTTGTTTGGTTCTGCTTTTGATAAAATTTGTTGTCACCACCTTTTTTTGAAAGCAATTTTGTTTTTAAAAATTAAGCAACATATCTTTAGGAAAAACAATAAAATCGATGTACTTTTTTAACGTTTTTATTACGTTTGCAATAAAAACGTAACTTTATTTAATTATTTCTATTTTTGAAAAATCGAAATCTGTACCCGAAATATCGACAGATACTGATATTTTCGTAAATATCGACCGATTTCCGATATTAGAATCGGTCAAGCCATAATTATTTAAATTTCTTGTTATTGAAAAATTGAAATTATTTGCAGAGAAAAAAAAGAAAGGTCAATCACGTTTGATTCTGATGTCAGATGATGATATTTTTGTTGAAACTGAAAATGAAGTGATAACTACTGATGAACCCAAGTGAGTTTAACCAATTGTTTAAATGGAAATTTTTGTGAAATTTGTGTATTTTTTTAAGAAAAAAGAAAGATAAGAAGAGTGCTGAAGTTCCTACTATTACCATAAGTAAAGTGAAAGATGAGGATAAAGGTGATAAGAAGAAAAAGAAGGAAGATAAGGATAAAAAGAATAAAGATGAAAAAAAATCCAAAGATGACAAGAAATCAAAAGATGACAAAAAGGAGAAAGAGGAGAAGAAATCGAAAGATGACAAGAAGAATAAAAAGAACGAGAAAGATAAGAAATCGGAAGTAGAAACAGAATCGGACAAAAAGACGCTGCTGGAGAAAGACAAGAAGAAGAAAAAGGAAGAAGAGAAACTTAAGAAGGAAGAGTTAAAGAGGAAGAAGGAGGAAGAAAAGAAGAAGAAAGAAGACGAAAAAAAGAGAAAAGAAGAAGAAATAAAGAAAAAAGAAGAAGAAAAGAAGAAAAAGGACGAAGAAATGAAGAAGAAGAAAGACAAGAAAGTGAAAAAAGAAGCTGACAAACCAAAGAAAGAAGAAAAAATTAAAGAAATCGAGAAGAAAGTCGAACCAGAGCCAACCCCTGAAGAAAAAGAACCCGAAAAAGAATTCGTAAAACCAATTGAAAGTGTGGAAAAACCTGAAGAAATTGAAATGGAAATCATAAGTCAAGAAGAATCGGAATCAGTATCAGAAGACGTTAAACCAGAATCAGACACAGAAGAAAGCAAAGTAATAAAACAAAACAATTATCACATTTTTTTCTCCCACTTAAAAACAATGTTACATTTCAGAGTTCGACACTGAAAGGCGACGGAATGTTCGAAAAGGACACGACACCTCTGGTCATAGAATTCGGAACACCGTCATCAATGGGAAGTTTCCGTTCATCAAACACAAAACCGGAAGACGAATACGATGTTTCAGACAGAACAGTTCTGATTCAAAACGAACACGAAACTGGAAGAGACACTCCAACTACTGAAGCTGAAGACATTTCACCAAAACATGAAGCAGAAGAAGATTAATATAAATCACTCATCGGCTTACGTCACTGCCAAAATAAATACATTTCGTTTTACGTAAACAATGTTTAGGAGCTTTTATCATCATGTTTAACATTTTCAATTCTATTAATGTTAATGTATTTCATGTTTAACACTTGTACTTTTTCTCGAATTTCTCGCTGATTAAAGTGTTTATATAACTATAACTATAAAAGTGTAAATAACTACTTACCTTGTTGTTCGTTTCATTTCAATGGTCAAGTTGATTATAATCGCTCTCAGTTGATTGATTGTAGATAATTACCATTAATCAAAACAAAGACAATTGCAAAAGCGTTGTTATAATAATATCAATTTGTAACTCCATTAATCACCACCAGGCGTCGCTGATGTGCATGAAAATAGAAATAGGCGGGGAAATAACCTTAGCTCACGCTGCAAACAAAAGTTATTTCGTTTTTAAAGACTGTAAGTAAATTTTGGTCAGTTAAAAATATTTTTTCAATTGTATTTAACTTACTGATGTTGTTTATTTACACTTTTAAGTGAATCAAGTGAAAGAAATGGCTTCTCTTACACCATACGAGATGATGGTTGAGCGAAATATTAAAAAGAAGGACGAAATGGTACGTGGCATATTTTATAATTTATTATTACAGTCAAATAGAAGTTAACTGACATTATAATTTACAGTTGAAGCTGCTTTTATCAGACCTTGATCAGTTTGTAGAGGACGAACAAATTCAAGAGAAGGTAGTACCGGTACGTAATTTTAGAAAACAAAGACAAAGGAAAGAGTAAATTTACTCTATGAATTTATTTATTTCCAGAAAGAAGAAACCCAACCGAAAAGAAAGTATAAGAAAAAGGATTATTACGACGAAAGAAAGGATTACTCGCCTCCCAGGACCAGATCTCAAAGCGGATCTTTGTGTTCTTCAGTCCAATCGAGTCCTACTATGGTACGCCAAAAGTATATTTAAAAATGCTAATTTTACATTAGTCAATCGTTTAAAATTTAATTTAATTCAATTTTTTTTTTTTTTTTTTTTACAGAATTTAAGAAGCCGAGATCCATTTAACTCTAGATTTGGCAAAAAGAGAAATTTAGATGTTTATGATGAAGTATATAGTGATATTTTACAGGGAATACAAATTTGAAATAATTTTTAAAATATTTTTTTGAAGGAAAGTGAAGATGATTCGGAGGAAAAGAAATCCAAGAAACGCAAACGTCGTAATTATACTTCCGGCAATCGGCAGGAACACGTTATAATTCCAGTCGGCGATGTCACACAGTCGATGATTAACAAAGTAGCAAAATTTAGTACGGGGAAGAAATATGACTCAGTGACGGTAAACTTCTATTTACGTATGAATGACTGATAAATAAACAATACCTTGATATCGTTACAGGGAAGTTGTTGTCATCAATGCCGTCAGAAAACTACTGATACCAAAACTAACTGTCGATCGAATGAATGTTTTGGAATTCGGGGTCAGTTCTGTGGGCCATGTTTGGAAAATCGTTACGGAGAAAGTGTGAAGAAAGCGCTGTTGGACCCCGTAGGAATTTCACTTTTTTTTCTTTTTTTTTTTAAATTTATTTTTGTTTAAATCTTAACGTTTTATTTTAGAACTGGACTTGTCCACCTTGCCGTGGAATTTGTAACTGTAGCTTTTGTCGTAAACGAGAAGGTTATGACTGCACTGGAATTTTGATTCACGAAGCGAAGCATCACGGCTATAAAAGTGTTCATCATTACCTGGATAGGTATTTATTTTGTTATTTTTTCGTACCGAATGCCATAATTAAAATTAAATCTTTGTTTAAAAATTTTAGTGTTGAGCCAAAGGACGAAGAAGTTTAACTTACGGGAACTGGAGATAAGAAGAGTCGCGCTGTGTTTTTCTCATTTTATATCTCAATTTTTTACTTCTTAAGTCTTAACTATATAACCATGTAAATTAAAGTAATTCAAAATTGTTTTCAAAAAGTTTTTATTACTATTTTTAGTTATAAGTTTCACCACATCTAGTGCTAGCGCCTCGGTCAGCTGCACGTTATAGGTCACGTGACATCAAATTCATCACGAAATAAACTTAATGACTGCTAATACAGTGGAATCCCGATATAGCGTAAATCCCCCTATAACGTCATTTTCCCCTAGCGTAGCATTGGCTATTTAAAACTTAATCGCTTATAGCGTAAACCCCTTTGTAGCGTTATATCGGGGTTCCACAAGTAAAATAATTTTTGAACCTTTAAATTCCTACTTTAACTGCTTTAACGTATTTAATAATGTTTTAATACAATACACAATTAAACGAAAATTGCATTGTTCATTGTCTATTTGGCATCAGTGATGTTCTGGCAACAAGAGATAAAAGTCAACATACATTTGCACATGCATGTATCCGAACGATTTTTTTGCGTACGAATGACTTATGATCCAGAAACGCGAGGTTTTTATTTTTATACTGCTTCTATAGTAACCGTTATGTTTGCCTACTGCTATCGATTGTAACTACTCGTGGATCGTTCTCTCACCGTACGGAAAAGCTTTGACGGTTCTCCGAATGATACAAAAATTACGTCAATGGTAATAAGAGATTAATTTTGATATTTCATTAATTCACGTTGATTGTCTGCGAGAAAAACCAAAACAAAGCTGATAACTTTATTCCTACTCGCTTCATCATTACGAGACTCGTTAAAGATGACATTCAACCATTTGTGTGACTCCGGTTCCTATGGTAACGAATTTTAAACTGTTTGTAATTATCACTTCAATTCGTGCTACCGAAATGAGATGATCGTTTGTGGGCATGACATTTTTAAAGTCATTTTTCGGGTATAAATTGGCTACTGGAGCTAGGGTAGCTGCTATCTACACAATTGTGAGTAATCTCTTAAGAGATTAACGATTTTTTGCATTTCTACAATTTTAATTTATTTTCAGCTTTTGGCAATCCCAATGATTGTAATTGGATACCAGCGTTTGAAATCAACAAGTGGAAGCGATAAAAGTAGTTACAAAAAAAACATGCTTCACGAAAGAGAAATACAGTGTAAGTTATTATTGATTTTTTTTCAACAATAGATTAATTTTGAAATGACAGTTTTGTTTCATATTGGTGTTTCGTACATCGTTGTTGCTTTTGCATCGTTTCCTATGTCTATCTGCCTTCTTTTTGGCGCTATTTATGTAAGAATATGACAGATTTTTATATTTTTTAACACTTAGTTTAATTTTAAATTGATTTATAGAAAAATCCTTGGTATGTGTGGCCTTGGATTATAACGGCCTCGATGGGAATTGGGTATTTAACGGGTCGTGTAATATACCACGGTTTTTTAGATCCGGTATGTATTCCAGAATTAAGCCTAAAATTATTTAAGTCATAAATTTTAATTTCTAGATATTGCCTAATTCGGAAGCAATCGTTGGCTCGATTTTATTAATTATTCAGGTAATATGAAATTAATATAATAAGATACCTTAAAAAAAAAAAAAAACTTGGACTATTTCCGGTTTCAGTTTGTACTATTTATTGTTGTGTATTCATTTAAACAAGAGTGTGTGGAAAGGATTATTGCTCGATTTCAGAGAGTAGGGGTACAATCATTCAGGTAAACAAGTTCAAACAGCATTATTAAATATTTTATTAAATTTCTTAGGCGTTAAATTATGAAAGCGAAACAACGTCAACTTCGAATAAATATTCAGTTCGGCCTTAAACTCAAACATATCCCACATTCTCATCCTATCATTTCTAAATCTAAATCTAATCAATAACTGCATATAAAAAACAACAATATTTAAATGCAGTTATTGATCAGCAATTTCTAATATTTTAACTGCAATACAATATATAAGATCTTAGCTGTCTTAAAATTTTTGCATCGTCTTGTATAAAACTCGTAAGTTCTCTGTGATAAAAACAGTTACAACCATTAAAAATATTTGAATTTTTTTATTTTTATTAATGCATTTATTTTATTTTACCGTATAATCAATAACGTAAACTAAAAATAAATATAAAATAAAATAAATGCAAAACAACATGAAAAGATGCTTCACTCCTCCATTTTTAATCACTCCAGCCATTGTTTGAATAATTTCGTGACATGCCATCACGCAAACAAATCATCAGCTGCGTAAATTTGCCACTAGAGCTTACCGTAGGTACTTTTTCAAGGAAACCTTTAGTTGTCACGCTACTATAGTAACAAAGGTGTGCTGCTTGCTAACATTGATTGGCGTTTCGCAGTAGCAGAAGTAAATAAACCCCTTCAGCCGGATTAGTGAAACCCAGAAGGTGTGTGGGATCAGATTTACGCAACGACCAAATCGAGAGCTGAAAGGAGATCAATTACGAATGTTTTCTACAATGCGTAACACTTTTTCTTGTAAGTAACTAGCAAAACTACCAAGACAGTCGATAAGTTTAATCTCACAAAATCATTGCGTGAAAAATCTTTAAAAATGAGACACAAAACCCATTTCTATGGTAACAGTTTTATTCGTTATTACCATTATCTTTAAAAAAAATGCAATTCGAGCTACGGTATGGAATGACCACTGATGAACTGAAGATATTTTCCTGGAATGCCTTTTTTAAAATCGTTTTTCGGTCTTAAGTTGGCCATTGGAGCTCGTGTAGCTGCAGTTTACACAATCGTGAGTTTGTTATTGTTGTTATTATAATCCCGTCTTTAACTACACTATTTTTTTTTAATATAGATGTTAGCAATTCCAATGATTGTTGTTGGGTATTTTCATGTGCAAGCAATTAAGGATTCAGATATATTGGTGCCTAAAATGAAGTTATCTCGAATTGAATTCGAAAAATGTAAGTTATTGATAAAGTTAGAATTATTATAGATCCCAACTGTACATCAATGTTTAGATTTTTTTACGTGAAGTAATCAGGGCCAGATTTGATTTTTATTTAAAAACTGAAGTGGTTTATTATTAAATGTGAATCTATGCATCACAAACAGTAATTAATCGTTGCCAAATGGTTTATTGAAATGTGAAATTATGTTAAAAAAAAAAAAAAAGATTGCAAATATTGGATGTCAAAAGAAAAATGGATTCTGGAAATTTTAAGTTTGCGACTCACGAAAACCCTGTTCGAGATAATTTCGAGACTAAATCCTGGATCAATTGTTGAAAAGCAATGCTTTGCAATTCCTACTACAGGGGTAGCTGACTTCGTGACGTCATAAATCGCTACAGCTCCCGTAATCCATTTTCCCTTTGACTTTGACATTCACTTTTCGCAATCATTTTTTATAAATTTTAACGTGTTTGAAGATCATTTAGTGACAATTAATTATTAATTGTGATGAGAAGATTAATAACCCACAAACAAACCCAATCTAAATAAAAAGCAATAACCCAGAAAAAAAACACGCTTCTGTGTCCCGTAGCGAAGCACGGGTAAACAGCTAGTTAATAATAAAACACTTCAGTTCAGTTCACTTGACCTTTAATTATTAATAAAAATCAATTTAAGTGATTCTGTAGCAATAATAAGAAAAAGATGGGGGCAATAACTTAATTTAACCTTATTTTGAACACTTTATTTACATGTTTATAAATTATAATTGATTTACAAATTTATGTTATTTTAGTTAAATTTCAAATGGGTGGATCGTACATCGCCCTCGCACTTCTGTCTTTACCCATGTCCATCTGCCTTTTTTTCGGTGCAACTTTTGTAAGTAAATATAAATACACATATAAAAATATTTTCAGTTATTTATATTGCTGGTGGTGCATTGATTGTTTTGCAGAGAAACCATCGATATGTGTGGCCTTGGCTTATAACAACAGGATTCACAATTGGTTACCTAACAGTTCGTCTAATTATTCATGGATTTATCAAACCAGTGAGTATCAAATAGCAAAACTACGAAAATAATACAAACATTTCAAACTTTTCTCTATTTCTAGATATTACCCGTGTGGGAACCGAGCGTTGGTTTAGTTATTTTTGCTGTACAGGTTAGTTATAAATTCAAAAATTAAAATATAATTCCAAAATGACCATATTACATTTCAGTTATATTTTTACGCAATTGTATATTCGTTTAAACAAGAATGTGTCCATCAATTCATCACTAGTTTTCACCAAGTAGGGGTCTGTATCAATTACGTGATTTTATAAAAATAATAAATCGTTAAGTGATTACTGATTACTTTTTTAATTTCTGTAGGTAATAAATCACGTTAGTGTATCACCCACAGACAACAACAAACATCTCCCACCCATCAAACAAAATGTCGCTTCCTCACAACAACTACCACCAATTTAACACTAATGACAATTTTGTACCGTGTGTACTGTATAATAAAATAAAAATAAAGAAAATTATTTTTAATGACTTTATTTATCGTGTTTACTGCACTTCATGATAAATTAAAAGTTGTTTTTTTAAAGTCAATTCTCAATAGGCTCCGTGCGCTTCTTAGGTGGCGCCACCGCTCGGCCCTCTGGTGACGAAAATTAGCAACTTATGTTGTACGTTTCAATACAGTTAGTGCTAGCATATGGCGGTAATTTTAAAGTGTGGCTTTAATTTATTGAATTATGACAATTTTTTCGTGATTCTACCCTTGAAAAAGGGTTTAAATTGTATAAAGCACATCATATTTATAAAGTGTGTGAAATTAAAAGGTCAAATCCCAAGATAACTGATGTTGCATTCCCCAAATGAATTTCAAACGCGATTTTCGA
>JAQFZP010000755.1:0-27427 GCA_034695745.1 Geophilus truncorum | reverse complement strand
AAAAAAAAAAAAAAAAAGCTACTGTAAACAACACAATTAAAAACCCCCAAAAAAACAAGCTACTGTATCCCGTAGCGTAGCGCGGGTGTACTTCTAGTAGTCTATAGTTTGAAAATTTTATTCACATGTGGCGACACTTTTTGTGTCAGATTTGCCTAATAAATAATTACAAGGTTTAAATATATTATAATACATTTTTTATTAAACTTTAGGTTTCTTAATTGTCTGTATTACTTAACCCATTTCACCTTGATAATGTAAACATTTATCCACACCTCACTTCGTGAATAGGAAAAGTTTCCTATTTTTGATTCAAAATGTCTGTAATTTGGTGATTTTTGTTTTTAATTTAATACGTATTTTTTGTGAAAATTTCAATTTTAATGGTCTCATAGTTATTAAGTTATAATCAATTAAGGTTTGCTGCCCCTTGCTTTTCCAGCTAAAAAAATTTAGCAGTTTTACTGATGAGCTCTTGCAAGAGGAAAGAGATTAGGGTCACCAAACTTGTTTGGGAGGGACCATTAATAACTCGATTTCGACGTGGATTGAGGGATTTGGTGGATTCTCTAACCTTAATCGCACCAAATTTCATTGCAACAGTTTCGACTTGATTTGACAAAAGGTCGAAATGTTGAGCATTCTTTGCCCAATGATTGGCAAGTTTAGTTTCCTCGACAGTTTTTCGGCAAGTATAAATACTAATAAATACGGTAACAAGTTCAACACTAAGAATAAAAATTAATTTATTTTTAAACCCAAAAAGTTTTAATTTGAGGTAATCAAATTTGTCTCCATCTTTTCATCGCACGATAAAATTCATAGAAATAAAACGCATTAAGCCAATGCACATTGATGACTCAAATTATTGTTCAAAATGGAATTTTTTATATTGAGAAATTATTAATACTGTATAGACTACCGTATATTATACCGTATTTCTCAAATTAGAAGTGTGCCCTTAGTGGCGGCCACTGAACCTGATCCAATTCTAATTCCATATCCCTTATTCCGTTGCATCTTTAATTACAGTTTACACGTTATTTCATTGTACCAACCCATAACAATTCAATGGACGAAGTTTTCATTTTCCAGTTCGGCAATTATTTTTTGCCAGGAAAATCAATTTCTATTTTTTAATGCTAGAAATGAGTTCAAAGCCAAATTTGAGTTTTCTGACCATGAAGCCAATAATTAATTCACACCAGGGGATTATCCTATCAGCAGCCATTTCTCATGTCTTTGTATAGACAAATATTTTTTCCCTGGCAGCAGCCGCAGTCTAAAAGTAAAACACATCGCGTCGCATAATTATAAACGTGAGTTTATTTATTGAAATAAAGATTAATTCTACAGTATTAAAACTCATGCATAAAATTAAAAAACGTAAAATTCAACATTGAAAACGATTCAAGGTCAACTAATACTGAGACTACAACGTCAATGTGATAAAATTATTGTTGTTGACTTGTTGTTAATTTTTTTAAAAATTCATCTAAAATAGTTCAATAAGTCAAATTCAACGATGTATTCTTCCGAAACACTCACATCCAAATTGCGCGTCTTTGCATAATTTTCAATTACCAATTTGTCATTCTGCGTAATATTCACACATTCAAAAACATTCAAATCTGACAACGAATTATTCATCGATAATAAAAAAAGAATCGAATCCAACGACAATGAATTACAATAACATAAACCAACATTTTTCAAGCGCTTCAACTGATTCGTCGCTGTGATTCGTTCGAGAAAACCATCGGACAACGATCTGCTTCTGAAAAGCATCAAGTGCGTTAAACAATGGCAGTTTCGCAACAAAAATTCCACATCTTCTGAATCGTCGTTTTCACAAAAATTAACGCACAATTCACGCAAACGAACGAACGAAACGTGATCCAAGTTCCGTTTACTGCCAACGACTAAATCCTGGTCGACGAATTGGACTTTGAGAACTTGCAAATAAGGAAACAATTCACCAATCACGATAAAGTGAGTCGATTTACAAGTCTCTAGTGATAGATAAGTTAAATTACGATCGAAACATTGAAGAACTGAACCCATAGGCACGATTCCACCCATATAACGTAATTCTCTTATCTTGGAAAGATAAGAATAGTAACTACTGATTGGAAATGGGACCTTAAAGTAAAGCACGAGCGAGTAGACATTTGGAAACAAATGAGTCGCAGTTTTCAAATCGTCTGAATTATACATTACGAACTGCCTAATGTATTTTACCGAGTAAAAAGGAAAAATGTTTTTTTCTTTTCTCAGTGCTTCTAAAACTTGCAACATGTAACCACTGATGAATTCCAACTGTGATAAATTTCGCAACGCAACGATGACGCCATCTTCGTTGATTTGAGTTCCCCATATGTCTAAGTATTTGATTTTCTTATTTCGACAATGCGAGTTTTCGCAGCACAGTAAGTTAATTCCAAAATCGTTGAATTTCGTGCAACAACGTAAACTCAACTTTTCGATGCAAAAACAATGCTCTCCTATGGCTGCTAAGACTGAGTTGTTGCAATTTGTTGAATCCAAGTTGAGATCGATGATTTGAGGGATGTTGCGGATTAAAGTTCTTAAATTTTCCGCCGAAATCCAAGTGTTGGTCAGATTCAACTGAGAAAACGTCTGTAAAGAAAAAGATGTTAATTTAGATTCGTTTCTTGTTTGAGAAATCGCCACTAGATCGAGCAGCTAATTCGATCGGTCGATGCCCGCATCCTGTAAATGTCGTTTTTCGTTAAAAATTCGAAGAATAAAAGTCGTTCACTTTATGTGATCATCGACTGTAATTGTCATTTACTTCTGAAGTTAACAGTGAAAAACGAAATTTTCCGACAAGGAACGGTCCATTCAGTCACGCCATCTAATGGCGATTTCTCAAACCAGAGATCAATACATCGTACCTTAAAGACTGCAATCCGATTTATGACGTTAATTCTGATATTTTCGTCTCGATCGCAATCAAATTCGTTCAAATTATCCAATTTTTTCGTACTTCGATTGATGAAATCGATTGATAATGGACTGTCGTTTTTCCGCCATTTTTTCCTATCATTGTACAATTCGGTGATGAGAATATCGGCTAAAATATAATGAAATATTAATTTCGTAGATGATAATAAGATGAAGTTTAATACTTACGCAGTTGTGGTATATACAGATTAAACAGTTGTTGGTGATTTGCCAATGTTTGGCAACACAAATTTCTTAAAGTAGAAATACGTTTCTTAAATGGCATTGTTTTGAGTTATGGATACAATGTGATCACAAATTCACGATTAATCGGTAAGTTCCGAGTAAAGCTTAATCTAAATCAATCGTGCGGTGTCGCGGTGTCGGTGCTTCTGCTGTATGTAGCGTGACCGAGCGTGACGTTAGGCTTGTTGTAGTTACGTTTTTTGACTGAAGATGTCGTTGCCGTAGTTGATTCAGATTCTCGATGAGATTTACTGAATTTAGGAAAATTTGTTGAAGATTTAATAATAATAATAAAATAAATCTTTGCGAATCTTTAACAAATTATCCTAAATTCCGCGTACCGTATCTCATCGATGTTATTTAAGTTAACTGATCCAGTTCGGCAGCGCCATCTTCAGACAGAAAACAAAACTATAATCAGCATTGGTCAAACGCACGCACGACACGATTGATTTAGCTTAATCTTTGCTCGAAATCTACCGACTAATTATCAATTTTTAATCTTATTGCATCCATCGTTCAAACAATATCTACAAAATGCCGTTGAGAAAACGAACTCCTACGTTGAAAAATGTGTGCTGTCAAACAATGGCAAATCACCATCAGCTGTTTGAACAATGTATCACACACTTGCGTAAGTATCGCACTTCATCTGATTACCAACTACGAAATTAATTTTACTTTTTATTTTAGCCGATTGTCTCATCGCCGAATTGTACGACGAGAGGAAAAAATGGCGAAAAAACAAAAGTCAATTGCCAATCGATTTCATCAATCGAAGTACGAAGAAATTGAGTAATTTGAACGAATTTAATTGCGACCAAAATGAAGAAATTAGCATTGACGTCATACATCGAATTGCAGTCTATAAGGTAGGATGTGTCGTTTAATTTATAATTTTCGTAAAAAAAAAAAAAAAAAAAAAAAAAATCTCAGATTTGGTAGCAATTTCTCAAATTAACATATTTTTTTCTTAACAGACACTTTCTCATTTGAATCTGGCCCACACTCGCATTTCGGTGGACAATTTGAATACTTTAATGAGCACCATTCCTCAAATCATCGATCTCAACTTGGATTTTACAAACTGCGACAACTCAGTTCTAGAAACCATAGGAGAGCATTGTTTATGCATCGAAAAGTTGAGTACATTTAAGTGCTTAAGAGTCGACAATATCGGAATCGATTTACTGTGTTGGGAAAACTCGCATTCCCGAAATAAGAAAATCAAACACTTAGACATCTACGGAACTCGGGTCAACGCCGATGGTGTCATTGTTGCATTGCAAAATTTATCGCAGTTGGAATACATCAACGGCAACACGAAGGGTCTTTTGAAGGCATTGAGGAAAGAAACGAACGTTTTACCTTTTCATTCGATAAAAACCTTCTGGGTCGAAGTGAGTAATTTCGACGATTTGAAGACTGTGGTTAATTTGTTTCCGAATCTCGATTCTATTTTACTTAACAATGACACGCCGTTTCTAAACAATAGTTGCCAATCTTATCTTTCCAAGATAAAACGATTAAGTTATTACAGGGAAGTAAACGAACCTTTGGTTTCAGTTCTCCAATATTTCGATCGTAATTTAACCTTTCTATTACTATTGAATTGTAAATTGACAAACTTTATCTTTATTGGTGAATTGTTTCCTTATTTGCAAGTTCTCAAAGTAGAACTAATCAAACGGAGATTATTCGTTCGCGATAAACGTTCTTTCGATCACGTTCCGTTCGTTCGTCTGCGTGAATTGTGCGTTGTTTTTAGTGAATGCGACGATCCAGAAGATCTAACATTGTTGTTGCAAAACTGCCATTGTTTAGAGCGTTTGATGGTTTGCGAAAGCAAATCGTTGTCCGATGGTTTTCTCGAACGAATCGCGTCGTCGAATCCGTTGAAGCACTTGAAACACGTTGTTTTTTTTCTTTGCAATTTCTTGACTGTGAATTCGGTTTTTTTTTTATTATCGATGACTAATCCGTTGTCAGATTTGAATGTTTTTGACTGTGTGAATATCACGCAGAATGAAAAATTGGAAATTGGAAATTTTGTAAAGAATCACAATTTGGATGTGAGTGTTTGGGAAAAGTCTGACGATGACATATTCAACTATGAAATATTCGACTATGACATTTGATGTTAAAATTATTTTTATTCATAGCCCAAATAATACTTACAATATAAAGTGTTATTTGGCTATGAATCGTTTTTAATGTTTTATTTTTATATTTTCTAATTTTAAGCAAGAATTGTAACAAAATTATAAGAACCATTTAAGCATTACGAATTTTTAGAGAATTTCTTATTAAAAAATTTACAGACTTTTTTTATTTTTTAAAACAAGAGAAAACTTATGTCATTTTTTTTTGTTGGTAATTACATAAAACTTTATTGTACAAAGCGATTTGTTTGGATTTTCATTGATCACTTGTTGAAATTGTCAAATTATTTGGACACCAAATGGCAGGAAATTAAGATGGAATTGATTTTATTTGTCGTTTTAAGCTTGGAATATTTTACTTGTTTCTCGGCTGAGTGATTAATTAAAATGTTAAGCGCGAAAATCGATAATATTGGCTCTAGTTTCAAAAAAGACTCGCAGAAAAAAAAAGTCGTAAATATAAATTGAAGAAACGGAGAATTTTTAATTTTTTTAATGCTGGAAATCGACACTAAAAGGCGAAATTGAAGATTGTCTCGTCGTTCGCGATTTGACCAAGCGTTTCAGACGATTCTCGGCTGTGGACTGGTTGAATTTCGGCATTGAAAACGGAATTTGTTTCGGTCTGCTCGGAGTCAACAGCTCTGGCAAAACCACAACGTTCAAAATGCTGACGTCACGGTGATGGGAGATATTCTATCTTCTTATCGATTTTGGCGACGCCATAATTCACCAAATCAGAATCACGAAAGACAAATCAAAAGTAGAGCTAAAATTTGAAAAATTAAAAAATTTACTTTTGTTGGTGCAAATATCAATTTTAATTATTTTTTAGTAGTATTTAGCCAAAGTTTGATATTATCCGCAGTTCGGTTCGGTGCGCTTCTCGATCACTTGACCAGAAAGTAAACATTGTTGACCGTTTTTGCAAATTCGTACGGAATCGAGCGAGCGCAAGTGAAAAATACGTCAGTAAATCGATTATCACTTTTCATGACAACATAAAAACACTCACTTACAGGTACTGTATTGACTTTTTAAAATTAAAATTTGCAATTTTTTAATTTTTTTTGTTGTTGTATTTTAGCGGTGGTAACAAACGAAAACTGAGCGTCGCTTTGGCCTTTGTCGGTGGTCCGGCGGTCGTATTTTTAGACGAACCGACGACCGGTGTCGATCAGGGTAAGAGAAGAAAAATTTGGACTATGATTAAAGAATCGAGTCGCGCTGGAACCATTATTAGTCTCAAGAAAAATCATAATTTTAACATTGCGGCAACGTTGCAAATCACCGTATCCACGACACGTGTATGGATAAAAATACTTTACACACACAAACTATTATCTTGGCAATCGCTTTCGAAATTAGTGGTTTCTTCAAAATATAGTTTTAGATTAGATATAGGATTAGGTTTAAGGTTCTGAATTTGCACTTAGATTTAAGCCTGATATTTGTCTCTAATTTAAGCTTTTTAGCATGTGAATGTTGTTGTCATACGGTTTCATTCTTGATATGTTAACCTTTCTAATTGTTGCTTATAATGATGTGATGTGTCAAATATATGACTATTGTTAAAAGTTTTCTTTGCAAATCTAATCACATTATTAAATCAGTGAAGCATTGGCTTTGCTCAAGGCAACATCTCTTTCTTTCTTTCTTCTCTCTCTTGGCTTTCTCTTCACTTCTCTAAAACTAACATTAACCCTGTGAGATGCTACATTCATCGGCACATTGGAACTTTATTATCTCTATTTTTAATCCTCTTTTTTTCCTGTTTAATTTGATGTCGGTTTGTGTTGTTGTTTCAGGTATACTAATTGTATATTTCTCAAATTAGATTTATGAGGATCTAGGACTAGGAAGATTTTTGTAAAAAAAATTTAAACATTTTTTAGGGAGATTTTTGGGATTTCAAAACTTTTTTAAGAATTTCACGCTTCAAATTTTTAATTTTTCAAATACATTAAATAGTATATACGAGGCAATCTTCGGTGCTACGCATTCTTTGTTTTATCCATGAACACACTTAGTGAAATTTGATTCCACCTTAAAATCTTTACTGAACTCTTTCGTTAGCAAAGCATGCATTACCACATCTTCGTGTTGATTTATCTATTTGCCTTCAACGAAATTAAAACGTTTAGGTCTAAACGTAAAGTTTAGATAGAATTTTACCTAATTGGAGAGATAAATCGCAATTGCATAGTCGATCGCAATTTTTCAATTAAGTATTTCATTTTTTTCCCAACTTTGAAAGATAGACTTTCATCCTAAAATATAGGATAAAACTTAAAAGGTAGAATAGAATTTTACCTAAGTTAATTTATCGTGCAGATGATCTTTGCTACATTTGTTTTTTCTTGTTTAACTCCTTCAAATATTCTGCCAAAGAATTTAACGTGTCTCTGCACACGTTTTCAAACTTTGCAGAATCAAATGCGCTTTAAAAGAAATAAAATTTTTTTAACTTATCATTTTATTGAAGGCCTTTGTTATTATTTACGTGTCCTGTAGTCTATGTATAATAGCAGTGTTTTCCTTTTCTAAGAAACCAGCCGTGCCTTCCCTAATCCTACCCAAAATCGATGGACTTCTTTGATTAGCTTTTCCCTTAGCGTTCTCTCGTCGACACAATTAAATTTGTAGTCGGTCAAATAGGCGAGTAAAATTGGATTACGTGTGCTTTGCACTAATTTGTGCGGGTTTTTTTTTTTCAAAATCTCGCTTATTCGATTCACAACTAATAAAAATAATTCTAAATCTATGATTCAGTTTATTTTAATTGGCTTCTTCTCACGCTCTACACCCTTGAATTTTTCCGAGGTAAGAATAGGATTAGGTTTAATCAGAGTAGTATGCATTTCAGTAACGTATTCAATTTTGCTTTTCAACAGCAAACTCTCGACGTAAGCATGCGTCATCCAGCTCTCTTCCATAGTTTTCGACATTTTTTTTTTTCGGAAAGGTGAGCGGAGTATTTTGCCGTTGAAGCGTAAGCCTGTGTAGTGGGTCCCACCGGGTACCCAGGTTGACCGGGCTGATAAGTCGCCGCCGGGGCCGGTGTAGTACTGCAAAAATAAATGTAAAATAAACAAAATAAAATTTGTAAATAATATTTATTTTGATTTTTATTTTCCAACCGGTCGCCATCTTGGAACCGGCAAATCGTAAAAAGCCCAATATTTCCGTGCAGTCAGTGTTGAATCCAAGGGGGGTATTAGGGGGGTCTGGCCCCCCCTGAGTTATTGAAATGCCCCCCCACACAAAATTCATGATATGTAATATCAAACAACATTTTGTAACTTTACTTGCAATGCAAACAATGGTAAATAAAAAAATTTTTATGTACCCCCTGACTTTTTATTTGCCCCCCCTGCTTCAAAGTTCTGGATTCAACACTGCGTGCAGTTCAACTTAAATGTGTGTGTTAGTAAAACTAAATAAATCTTTAGCGATAATCTGACACAAAATTCTGTTAATAAGAAAAGTATAAACAAAAAATAAAGGCTGATGCTATTTCCACCAATAGTTGGTGGAAATAGCTATTCCGTAATAATAAACTTAATAACAAGAGTGTTTCACATTTTATACAAATATTTATTTTTTGCGTTTTCGTCATCGATAAATCCCTGATGAAACTGTTTGTGATTTCACGAATTGCACTATTGCACCATCAACAGGCACGAAAAAATGAATTAACTTACTTATAAAATGCATTCAGTGAAAAAAAGTAATAAATAAAATATTTGCTACCACGCATAAACACTAACAAATCCACATTTTCGTAATAAAACCAACTTATTTCATCAAAATCGTTTCTTCAAGGCACTTTCATTACAAAATGTTAAAAAAAAAATTATTAAAATTATCGTTAAAAACAAAAAATTGTAACAGTGGACAAGGCCGCCAAGTTAGATCAAAACTTTAGCCATCTAGCGTCGAAATTAACAAATTTACAGAGTTTTAAAATTCGTTTGTTCATGTTTCAGCAAAATTCATACTCGAAAACGTACAGAATTTCCACACTAGGCGGCGCAACACCTCAAACTACATAAATAATACAATATTTTAAAAAGATTTAAAAAAAAATGGCGTCGTGTGATGGAATGGTTTGTGCCACTCATATTTATTTATTTATCTAGAAAAGTCCTCGTTTATGCGCCGTATTCAGAACAGCCGTCTGTTGACCGAAAATTAGAAGAATTGTTGCCAGAAGAAACAGTTCTGTATGAATTCTTTCGTCACGAAACGAAACGAACATCCAACAGTGGATTTCATTTCTGTCACTCGAAGACAGAAAAGGAGAAGATAAATTAAATGGAACTCGATTTGCTCTATTTAAGGTAAATTGGAATTCGTACAGAATTGTCAAATTTTACATTTAAACTGAAAAAAATTATTTTCATTTTTTCTAGGGCTTATTTCGAAACTTCGGCGTTAGTTTTCTCGAATCGTTTCGTCCACATTTAGAAAGACTGGTACGTGAGTCGCAGAAAAGCAGTCAACGATGTGCTGCAGAAATTATCGCAGGTTTAATCAGGGGTAGCAAACACTGGCCATTCGAAATGTTAGAGGTCATGCGCGTAATGCTGCTGCCCATTTTACGAACTGCGTTTACAAAAGTGACGGTGGAAACGCTTTGGAATTGGAGAACGTGTATCGCAAATGCTTCGGTTGTATTTGCTGATTTCACAACTTTCAAAGTAAATTTTTGACATTTTATTTTATTTTGTTGATTTTTTTTATGGAGATTGGGGATCCAAATCGTATTCATTGGCTGATGGAGTTATTGATGGAAGATCCAATGAGAGCTACTGAAAGCTCGTTTGTCGAATCCAGGTGACAAAAAGTTACATTAATTTTTTTTATATCGATATTAATTTTACATTATCTATTTTCAGTCGCTTGTAAGTTCTACAGGGAGGATTAATGCAGCAGAGATGGCGAGTTGCCGAATTATTAAATCGCCTTTTAGATTACTTGAATGAAGTCGTATTTGACCCATCCGTTTACAAACGTCCGTGAGAGAATCGGATCGTACGTAATTTATGTTACAAAAGTAACAAAGAGAAATTAAATTAATTTTTTACTTTTTAGCTTTTTGGGCAGTATATTTCTCATGGACGTCAGTTTGCCTGACGTTATTGCCATCAATTGTCCTCGAAGATGTAAATTCGTTTGCGAAATTTTGCCGCAGTTGTCTATTTTGGACTCGGAGTTGAACTTGAATTCCGATTTAGACAATGCGAAAAGCAATCTGTTGCTTGTTGATGACATTGTTACATCTTCGGGCGACGCGCGTAAAAGTGTAACCGACAATTGTTGCGACTCGTCACAACGGAAAATGGCTTTGGCTCTCATGAAAACAGGTTAAATAAAAAGTTATTTTAAATGTCAAAATATTTTTTAAACAATGTTTTATTTTTTTATTTATTTATTTCTTTCTTTTTTTTTTTTAGTTTGCAAATTTTTATTTTCGGATCTGTGTCAACCCATGTTCACAGCTCCATCCGAATATTTCAAATTTTTGCCCTTGGTTTGCAATTCAAAATAAAAATTTGAATGAAAATTTAAATTTATTTTATTTTTTAGTTGTGCCGGTTGAAGAGTAACGACAACGACGAAGAATTAAAAAAAGATTGCATGACGGTCATTGCTTTATTGGGTCAAGCGTACTTGACCAACGACAGTCTACAAGTGGCAGTTGAAACTGTCGTTGAGATTGCGACTAATGTTTCGTGGCGAGTTCGAGTTTCGTGTCTCTCGTATCTTCAATCGATGGTGTTTAGTAATATTTTCAACATCTTGAAACGAGATGAATTAGTTTCCCGAATCTGCAAAGTTGTTCTAACATTGTTGAGGTGCGGGAAATGGCCGGAGTGACTTTGAGTGGCTTCTTCCGTTGTGAATTCATTAAATTCAACGACGAATTGCTGGTAAATATCAAAACAAAATTTTATACAAAATTCAACTAAATGTTATTTTTGTAATTTGCTAGAAACAATTTAAAACGAAATGTTCGAAGAAATTGGAGTTGAAAGACCACACAACGCCCATGTTGCCCGAAGCGATCGTTGAACGGCATGCTGGGATATTGGGATTATGTTCTTACGTAAATGCTAACCCTTACGACGTTGCCGAAGAAATTCCCGATATTCTGATGATTTTGAGCGATCATTTAAATGACCTTCATCCCATTCCTGTGAGATTATTTTATTTTTTTCCTGAATGAATTTTTGATTCTGTTTTAAATTACAGATCACAATTAAGAAAACGTTGTCCGAATTTCGACGGACTCATCACGACAATTGGCGATATCACAAAGTGAAATTTTCAGACGATCAATTAGCCGTTTTAACGGATCTTTTAGTCTCACCCAGTTATTACGCGTGATGACAATCGAAGTCAATCGATGAGATAAAGAGTTGGCGAAGTTCGATACAGGGTGGATTGATTTCAATGTTGTTAATTTTAAAAATGCTATTAAAAATTTTATTAAAAAAATCATGATTATTAAAATTTTGATCACTTCATTGACCATGAAGCCGAAGTTCATCGACGGTTTTAACTTACTTCACGTTATTTTAAGCTGCAGTTTCTTTCATCTTTTATCTTATCTCAAATGACTAAATTTTGACTCTTGAGAGACTAGTTTCCAGTAGCTTGAAATTAAATGTATGTCACTTTTATTTCTTACCATTAGAAATTGGCGATAGTGGTCAAAATACACTGCAACTTTAATATTTAAAAAAATTAAAATTCAATTCCAAGTTTAAAGATAAGAACTTTGACACCTGGTGGCTAAATTCAGAGTTAGAAATTTATGATTAGAATTTTGAGATAATAAATAAACCAAAACTATTTACAAAAACCACCACTAGATGGCAATTTGTTTCAATTCAAAAATCTTACAACTTTGATATTTAGTGGCAAAATTGAGAACTTTTTTCAGAGAGAAAAATTTAAAATCTGTGACTTTATAGCGCATTCTAAAAATAATTTTTTTATTTTGTTATACTTAGACTCTAGTGCTTAAGCCTATTTTTTATATCTAATATTCTGTTACTAAACCAAGTTTAAGCCTTTTAGCATGTGAATATTGTTGTCATATGCTTTCATTCTTGATGAGTCATTCTTTCTAATTGTTTCTTATAATGATGTGATGTATCAAATGTATGACTATTGTTAAGAGTTTTCTTTGCAAATCTAATCACATTATTAAATCAGTAAAGCATTAGCTTTGCTCAAGGCAACATCTCTTTCTTTATTCTCTCTCTGCTCTAAAACTAACATTAACCCTGACTTAAGGGACTTAGTTTTTAAATCTCTCTCTTCTCTGGCTCTTGGACCTAACTTAGTTTATTGGTTCTTTTCTCACTTCTTTATTTTTCTGTTCAGCTTTCTATAGTGATTTGGGGTTTTTTGTTCTTAATTCCATTTTTATTAATCTTTCTTGGCATTTTTTTGATTTGTTTGTGTGATATTTAGACTTGTGTCTGTAATTAAATTAAATTAGGTTAAAGGCTATTAAGTAATTAGAATAACTTAACTTATCATTATCTGATTCATCATAAGGTGTGGAAGTGTCCACCAAGTCGAAGGTTGAATCTGTCGAATGTTGTATTCGAAGATTCACCAGTTCTTGCATTAGTCTAAATACTTCTGCGTTTAATTCGCTTTTTTCTGCTTCGAGTTGTCATCGATTGCTAGGGTTGTGTTATCCCCCGATGCCGATAATGAATTACCTAGCCAAAAGAGTAGGCGCATTAGTTTTTAAATCTCTCTCTTCTCTGGCTCTTGGGCCTAACTTGGTTTATTAGTTCTTTCCTTCTTTTTCCTCCTCTTTTCTCACTTCTTTATTTTTCTGTTCAGCTTTCTATAGTGATTTGGGTTTTTTATTGTTATTAATTCCATTTTTATTAATCTTTCTTGGCATTTTTTTTATTTTTGTCATATTCAGATTTGTGTAATTCACTATTTAGATTGTGATGCATGAGAAGTGAAAAATTCTTTAAATATACATGTTGATGATATGTTGTTATTTTCGTTTTCGATAATAATAATAATATTTTAGAACTATAGACATTTTCTATCTTATGAGCTTAGGCGTCACTAATGCAATAAATAAATAAATAATAAATAATAAGCAATAAAATGAGAGAAATAGAATCGATGCATGGTGGTTTTTTCACTAAATACACACACACACACACAATTCCCATACAGTGATATGGCGAATTAACACTGCCGAAAAAGGACGAAATACAGAGAAAAATTCACAAATTCTCACTAAAGAGTGAAGGAGCTCATACACAAACACACACATATCTGCACACAAAGAACAGATACTAGTCCATGGTGCCACGAAGAACCACTCTAGTTTATCACTAATTGAGTTACAGAAAAAAGCGTGAAAAACCCAGCGTAAAACCTAATATACTTAAGAAAATCACACAAAGTATGCCACTGCTACAGTTGTTAAAAGCACTGATAAACAACTTCTTGTTGGCCTTTTATTGGTGACCAGTGAATGAGTGAAATTAAGCCATTACTCATTGATGACTCAGATGATCGTTCAAAATAGAATTTGCTATTGAGAAATTATTAATATTGTATAGGGAACCGTATATTATACCGTATTTCTCAAATTAGAAGTGCGCCTTTACCTTCTATTTATTTAATCTTGTGCTGCTATTTCGGGGTGCAATTTTTATTCGAGAAATACGGCATATCACGTTTCTACTAATTTTTTTTTTATGAACCTGATCCCATTCTAATTCCCAATCAAACACTAATCGTAATCAAAAATTTCCCATTTTTTTTCAATTCCATTGCATCTATAATTACAGTTTACACGTTATTTCCTTGTAACAACCCACAACAATTCAATGACGAAATTTTCATTTTCCAGTTCGGCAGTTATTTTTTTGCTAGGAAAATCAATTTCTATTTTTTAATGCCAGAAATGAGTTCAAAGCCAAATTTGAGTTTTCTGACCCTGGAGCCAATAATTAATTCACACCAGGGGATTATCCTATCAGCAGCCATTTTTCATGTCTTTGTAGAAATTGTTTTATTTTATCCCTGGCAGTAGCCGCAGTATAAAAGTAAAAATGCCGAATGGTTCGTATAATTATAATTTATTAAAATAAAGATTAAACTCTTGCATAAAGTTAAGAAATGTAAAATTCAACATTGAAAACGATTCGTGGTCAACTATTAATACTAACAACTTGATAAAAATATTGTTGTTGTTGTTGATTTTTTAAAACATCATCTAAAATAGTTGAATAATTTATCTTCATCGATGTATTTTTCCCAAACATTAACATCCAAATTATTCGTCTTTGCATAATTTTTAATCACCAATTTGTCATTCTGCGTAATATTCACACAATTAAAAACATTCAAATCTGACAACGAATTATTCATCGATAATAAAAAAAGAATCGAATCCAACGACAAGAAATTACAACGAAATAACCCAACATTTTTCAAGCGCTTCAACTGATTCGTCGCTCCGATTCGTTCGAAAAAACCATCGGACACCGATCTGCTTCTGTAAAGCATCAAGTCCGTTAAATAATGGCAGTTTGTTATTTTCCCGCCATTTTTTCCTCTCGTTGTACAATTCGGTGATGAGAATATCAGCTAAGATATAATGAAATATTAATTTCGTATATGGTAATAAGATGAAGTTTAATACTTACGCAGTTGTGGTATATACAGATTAAACAGTTGTTGATGATTTGCCAATGTTTGGCAACACAAATTTCTCAAAGTAGGAACACGTTTCTTAAATGGCATTGTTTTGAATGATGGATTCAATGTGATCACAAATTCACAATTATTCTATAAGTTTCGAGTAAAGATTAAGCTAAATCAATCGTGCAATGCGTGTATTTGTCTTCTGCTGTTTGTAGCTTGACGTTAGGCTTGTTATAGTTACGTTTTCTGACTGAAGATGGCGATGCCGTACTTGATTCAGATTCTCGATGAGATTTGCTGAATTTAAGATAATTTCTTGAAGATTTAATAATAACAATAAAATAAATCTTTAACAAATCTTCCTTAATTCCGCATACCGTATCTCGTCAATGTTATTTGAGTTTATTGAGCCAGTTCGGCAGCGCCATCTTTAGACAGAATCACAGAAAACAAAACTCTAACGTAACGTTATATACCATTAGCCAAACGCACGCACGGCACGATTGATTTAGCTTAATTTTTGCTCGAAACTTATTGACTAATTGTGAATTAGTGATATTTTTGCATTCATCGTTCAAACAATATCTACACAATGCCGTTGAGAAAACCAACTCCTACGTTGAGAAATTTGTGCTTCCAAACAATGGCAAATCACCCTCTACTGTTTGAACAGTGTATCTCACGTCTGCGTAAGTATCGCACTTAATCTGATTACAAACTACGAAATTAATTTTTATTTTTATTTTAGCCGATTGTCTCATCACCGAATTGTACGACGAGAGGAAAAAATGGTGGAAAAACGACAGTCCAATGAGTCGATTACCAATCGATTTCATCAATCAAAGTACGAAAAAATTGAGTAATTTGAACGAATTTGAGTGCGATCAAGATGGAAATGTCAGCATTAACGTCGTACGTCAGATTGCAGTATGTAAGGTAGGATTTATCGTTTTATTTATTATTTTCGCAATGGGTAGAAATATTTGGTTTTGGATATCGCCACTAGATTTCGATTTCTCAAAACAGTAACGACACTAAAAACATTTCTCTCTCTCTTTTACAGACACTTTCTCAGTTGAATCTTGCCGACACCCCAATTTCGGTAGAAAATTTAAAAACCTTAATCGGCAACATCTTTCAAATCATCGATCTCAACTTGGATTCAACAAACTGCGACAACTCAGTTCTAGAAGCCATAGGACAACATTGTTTTTGTATAGAAAAGTTGAGTGTACGTTGTTGCAACAAACTCAACGATATCGGAATCGACTTATTATGTCGCGAAAACTCGCATTCTCGAAACAAGAAAATCAATTACTTAGACATGTGGTACACTTACGTCACCGCCGATGGCTTCATCGTTGCGTTGCGAAATTTAACGCAGTTAGAATACATCAAGGGCCCCACGTGGCGTCTTTTAAAGACATTGAGGAAAGAAACGAACATTTTATTACCGTTTTATTCGTTAAAATACTTCAGGGTCGAAGTGAGGAATTTAGACGATTTAAAAACCGCAGTTTATTTGTTTCCAAATGTCGATTCTTTGCTACTTAACATAAACCCGATGTTCTTAGACAACAGTAGTCTCCATTCTTATTTTTCCAAGATCAAGATAAAAGAATTATGTTATTTTATAGAAAACGTGGAATTAGAATTAGTTCTTCAGTCTTTCGATAGTAATTTAACCTCTCTATTACTCTGGTCTTGTAAATCGACGGACTTTATCATGATTGGCGAGTTGTTTCCTTATTTGCAAGTTCTTAGAATATCTGACGTCACACGGGATTTAGTCGTTGGTGATAAACGATCATTCGATCACGTTCCGTTCGTTCATCTGCGTGACTTGTGCGTTCGGTTTGGTGAAGACGACGATCCAGAAGATGTGGAATTGTTATTACGAAACTGTCATTGTTTAGAGCGTTTGACGGTTTGCAGCAGCAAATCGTTGTCCGATGCTTTTCTCAAACGAATCGCGTCGTCGAATCCGTTGAAGCGCTTGAAACACGTTGGTTTTTCTTATTGCAATTTCTTGACGTTGGATTCACTCGTGTATTTATTATCGATGAATAATCCGTTGTCAGAGTTGAATGTTTTTGATTGTGTGAATATTACGGAGAATGACAAATTGGTAATTGAAAATTATCTAAAGAAGCGCAATTTGGATGTGAGTGTTTTGGAAGAATCGTTCGATGAAGTAAAGTTATTCAGCTATAGGATGCCAAATTTTCCGAATCTCGAATGAATATTTCTGTGACCGAATCGCAAAATTACCAAACGCGATTTTAAATATCGCGAAAAGTTTAAAAACTTGTACGTGTTGTGCCACTCCACTCAATCGACATTTTTCTGTTTTTTAGCCTTTAAAAATTATTCTTAATTCAATAATTACTTTTATTTTTTCGGGACACAATAAAATCAAGTCACGGTAAAGCTACGAATTTTGCACCATCCTGCACACAATTCGATTTATTTATTTATTTATTTGAATTAATTTAGACATGCAATTCGCGTAATTGAAAATTTTAAAAATAAAAATAAAACATTTTTAATTTTCGAATTTGCAGTTCGTTTAATTTAGCGTTTTTTCATAATCGCGCCTTAATTTCGCGGTATTTCATGTCACATTTTATGTTAAAAAATAAATTTATTCCATTTTAAGTATTATTTTACTATGCAACTTTTTGAATACAGGTATTGATGTAACAGACACTGATTTTCTTTTCGATTCATGTGATTGTTTTTATATTAATAAAAATTTAAACGGTATACATTATTCCAGATTTGGAAAACTGATTTTTAGATTGTGTTTTTTTTTTTTTTTTGGACAATTTAATTACAAAAAATTTCACTGGAGTGTAATGTGTTTGGACAGAACTCAAAACCTTAAAAACGTTACGTTTTCAACAGAATAAACAAAGGCAATAAAGTATTTTCCAATTATTTACTGTGTCGATCATACAAAACAGAATTTGCTATTGTTATTATTATTTTTATTTTTAGACTAAAAAAACGGTGGATCGTGTAATAGCGCATTTTTAACAGCGCGTTGCTGCTCAGCGCTAAAGGTTGTACGTCAGCAAGGTTCTCCATCGCAAATGTGAATCAGTTTGACCTTTGACCTGGTTACCAAAGGGCCAATAAGTTTTAACAACTTAAGTAGTGGGAATTTGTGAATTTTTTTCTGTATTTCGTACTTTTTGTGTGTGTGTATTTAGTAAAAGAAAATACCGTGCAACGATTTTATTTCTTGCATTTTGATTTTTCCTTGTCTCGATTAGCGCTTTTAGATAGAAAATGCCTATGTAAGTTAGATGAGAGTATTGTTTATGTCGGTATGGTACTTTTATACATTTGTGGGTATTTTAGAGTGTTTTATTATATACAGTATTATAAAATTATAAAATAAAATTATAAAATAAAATATAAAATTAATGTTAAGATATAAACTATACCTTCTATTTAGTACACAAAACAAAGATATCAAGTGAGATACCAAAAGTCATATAAAGAATGATACCAAATGATACTAACAGAGGCAACAATGTCACCATGTCAACCTGTATTTAAAAAACTCTCAAGCTCAGGACCCTAGGTGCTATAAAATTAACAGGTGCATACAAGGACAAGACCTTAAGATCAAAGAACCAAGCAAAAAGAAAAAAAAGATTGCCCAGCGGTTAAATATGACACAAACAAAAATCAAAGAAATACCAAGAAAGATTAACAAAAATAGAATTAAGAAAAAGAAAACCCCAAATCACTACAGAAAAATAACGAAGTGAGGAAAGAAGAGTAAAGATAACCAATAAAATAAGTTAAAAATAAGTCCCAGATTAGCATTACCAGTTTCAAGAAATGACTGCGATCAGGACTCAAAAGATAAGATTGCTTTTGAGGCAAATTTCTAGAAAATTTAAATTTAAATTTAAAGCTACAAATATCAAAAGAAAGCCAAGAAAAACCAAAATTTGCTCCAGTGAGAATTCCAAATCCTAACACAAGCAGATACAGAAAAAGAAAAAAAAAGAAAAAACAACTTCTAAAGAGAAAGAACAGGAGAACCTTCCTTGAGCAGAGCCAAACCTCTACTAATATCCAGAAATGATTTCAGTCACGAAGAAAACTCACAATAATTAGGAGCATACTCAATGACAGCATCATTGTTAAAACAATGGCACGTGGTAAAAGGCTTAAAATAGGGCTAGAAATTTAATTTATAAGAAATAAACATAAATTTAAAATTTTTACAAATTATTATACTAAACTTTAAAAACTTTATATTGACTTATATATATTTTTAATATTTGTAAAAAAAATTGGTTATTTTAAAATTCGTTTTTAACTTGTAGAACATTATACAACCACATTCGACGTCAATAAAGACGAAATTTCACTCTGTTAATATAATAAGTAATAAATTTTTATTATTTTTTTCAAGATACCAAAGATAACGTTAGCTCATAAACAACAAACAAAACTGCTATCAACAACACAGTTATAACTTTTAGTTTCACACACTAGATGTCGCTTCTGATCGTAAAAATAATGAAACGTCATCGATCACAAGCACACTCTGGTGGCCGTTGGGTCAACTACGCAGACAAAGAAACAACCGTCACTCACTGGTGCTTTTCTGATCTCAGACATTGCGCTAAATTTCATTAATAACTTGACTTTGATATTGTTTAAATTTATATTTTCGTTTACATCAAGAGATTTTATGACTAATAGGCTTTAGTCTCAGTCAAGAAGACTCAAGTTATGAGTGATAAACAACACCAAGAAGATGACTAAGCCTAAAACCAAAATGGCGGATAAAGACGAGAGCATTGAAATATCAAACTTAACAACGGAAAAAGAAAATCAAAAGTAAGAAAAATTAATAAATTTATATTAAATTGAATTATTATTAATCAACATTTTACAGAATTAACCAAGTCCAGACAACATACATCGATAAACACCAAATTGTACCGGCAAAACGATTGATAAAATCGATCCAGAAAACGCTGTAATTATGGATAAACTTCACTTTTAAAAACAAATTTTTAATTAAACTCTTTTACAGATGGAAGAAGAATTGTGCAACAAATCGTTGGAGATCCAAGGTCGAGAAAACGACGATTATGACGGAATAATGCAACTGCCGGAGTTCAAAATCACGCATTGCCCCGTTTATGACGTCATTAGTCATCAAAACTCAGACTAGTTCGAAAACGATGTAAAACTAAACATCAGTGGTGTCATTAAACCCAATGTACGATGACCATTCGAGCCCGAGTCAAGATGGCGGTGGCGCAGCAAAAAATTTCAAAATATCAACGATGGGAGTAATGACTGGTAAATTTAATAAAATGTAATGTTTGAATAAATGTGATATTAATTTTATTTTATATTTTTAGGATATGCGGCTTATTTTATTTTATGACGCCGAGTAAATCATTCATCGAGTCGGATCATGGTAAAAACGTATTTTGACTGAAATTGTCATTGAGTTTTTGAATGATGATGAGATGAGGACTTGTAAAGATTTGATTGACAAAATTGAACTTTTAAAATTAAAATTTTTTTTTTTTGAATTTTTAGGCGACATCATAGATTGGAGATGTCCAACGACGAATTTATCCACGTTTTGAGAACAACTTTGGGTTTTTCGGTGTATGTTGTCTGGACTTGGTTAAATGTATAAATTTTGATTAGTAATTTAATTTAATATGAATTTATTAATTTTTCTCTTTCCGTTTTTAAGTCGAAATATTTTGCTGCTACAGCGCCATCTTGGCCTGGGCTCGGTTGGTCATCGTACACGGGTTTAACGACGCCGCTGATGTAAAGTTTTACATCTTTTTCGACCAAGTCTGAGTTTAAAGCGCAAATATGGCTAATGACGTCATAAACAGTAAATTGCGTTATTTTGAATACTGGTTGTTGCACCGTTCTGTCATAATCGTCGTTTTCTTGAACTTGGATCGCCAACGATTCGTTACACAAAACCAATTTTTTTTCCACCTGTAAAAAAAAAAGTTTGATTAAAAATGTGTTTTTAAAAGTGCAATTTATCGATTCTTATCGATACGATGTTCTTGTAAGAAGAAGAAAAAAATTGGTATGAATATTATTATGTAGAAATTTTTTTAATGTTTGGTTATTTCTAATATTACTGTTACATTAATCAGACCATGCTGTTAAAATTTTGAATGACGATACTTGTAAAAATTTAATTTAAAATTTATCTTGCATTTCGTAAAATATTTTACTGATAATTTTACTGATATTTCAATAAAGATGGACTTTGCATTTTTTAGTATTATTTTTATTCAAAATGTATATTTCAGAAGTCAGAATATATTTATTACGGTTTTATTTATTTTTCACTGATAAATAGTGATTATAACAATGTTATTTTTTTTCGAAATGTTTATTTTTTGAAGTTTGAAATATTTTTATTGTTTGTAGAATTGGATTTTAAGCAGTTGACTGTTGATGAATTCGAACGATTTGATGGCGTCGATAACTTCTTGTCTCACGCCAAACCTTCGCAAAATTAACATAGCATTGCAATCCAAGTATAACATCATTTTTATTACCTACACCAATCCACTTTAGAGTGCTGACTTGTATTGCAGTGAAGCTAAATATTTTATTTTTTACTAAGTTTGGTAGGAAAATTAATTAATGTCAGCTTCAGCTGTTATAGAAATGCCTGACCATGTGCTCAATTATACAATATAAATTATATATAATTTAATTTTTTATTTTTGCCAACAAATTTGTTTCATTTGTAGAATTAGATGGTTTTTGCTATAGATCAAGTAATCTATGTAAAGTGATTTAGGAATCATTTAAATTAGTATAATCGTAAAGGAAATTGTTCTAAATTTGGAGATGCAAGTGGTGTAACAGTGTCACTTGTTGCTTTAGGTAGTTTGTAAATGTTAATTTTTATTAGTCCTAAGAGAGGGCGCTGGCTAAATTCAGAGTTAGAAATTTATGATAGCAGCTGGAAAGTCACAAATTTTAAATTTTCCTCTCTGAAAAAAGTTCTCAATTTTGCTACTAAATGTCAAAGTTGTAAGATTTTTGAATTGAAACAAATTGCCATCTGGTGGTGGTTTTAAAAAACCCGAGAGTGCAATGTTCACGTTTTGGTGTTGGTCTAAAAATTTTATACAAACTGCTCAATTTCTTTGTAATCAAATATAGGGGTGTAGATGTGTGTGGGGGTGTGTTGAAGACACTAACAACTCCAAACCCAAGCAGCCATTCATTGCAGCCATTCCATTTCGCACAAATCTGACTCAATGACCCTTCAACACGTTGCATTTTTGGAAACATCCTCAGGTATTACTTCACCATAATCCATAATCTACAACAAAAAGGAAAAGGCTTACACTAAAACGGGCGCATATTTCAAACGCAAGTAAAGAGGGCAGACAGGGGTAAGGTGAGAGGTGGGTGTGGTGTGGGTGTGTGTATGTGTAGTGTGTGGTGTGGGAAATGTTTATAAATATGTTTGGCTTGAGAAAAATATATGTAAATGAAGATTTGACGTTTTGAAGCTGACAAAGTGAGTTATTTGCGATCAGATGAGATCAAATTTAACTTATTTGACTCTGGTGAGTGTTTAATGAACGAAAAACATTCACAGAGGAGTACAAGTTGGAAACTATAGGTTGCCAGATATATTTTTTGTTGCTGTGTACAACTGTGATTCTTATGTTTATCTTTTGTTTAATTATTGAATCTTATCAAATAAATGTCTCTAAACTCATTTCTGCACCCAAAATACCAAAATAAAGCTTTCATCTCAATGAAATGTAACAAAAGTTATAAAAGTACTGAGTGGATGGATATTTGTTTTGCTAATTGTAGGTGTGGATGTGTTGTGTGGTGGAGCCAGAGTATGTATATTAATTGTGTTTACGAATTATATATTGTGGTAATTGGTTAACTTTATATATTGTAAAGGATAAGTTAGAAATATTGAATAAACTATCAGCAGTGATAAAGTGAACAATATCCAACGTTGGCGCAATTACAACGATAACCACAAAGAAAAAGAGAGGGAATGAAAGAAGATACAACCAGCAGATAACAACAATCTAAATATATTACATTACACAATTACAAAATTACAAGAGTCTATTGTAAATATTTCACAATTCAAAATTCCAAAATCCAAAAACTACATAATTTAACTGCAACAAATCCTGCAAGAAGAACAAGAATCAACATCATCATCAAAAATCGTATCAAGAACAAAAAAACCCAAATCATATAAAAAGTCAGTGCCAGGTTAAGCCCAAGTCAAGGCTGATGTTAGTGTTAGAACAGAGAAGAAGAAGAAGCCAAGAGAGAGAAGGAGAAGCCAAGAGAGAGATGTTGCCTTGAGCAAAGCTGATGCTTTACTGATTTAATAATGTGATTAGATTTGCAAAGAAAACTCTTAACAATAGTCATAGATTTGATACATCACATCATTATAAGCAACAATTAGAAAGAATGAGTCAACAAGAATAAAAGCATATGACAACAATAAGCACATGTTAAA
Organism: Geophilus truncorum; assembly: GCA_034695745.1. Taxonomy (NCBI): domain Eukaryota; kingdom Metazoa; phylum Arthropoda; class Chilopoda; order Geophilomorpha; family Geophilidae; genus Geophilus; species Geophilus truncorum. Next base: position 3,793 of record JAQFZP010000755.1, on the reverse strand, counting down.
AGGCTTAAATTAGAGATACAGTAAATATCAGGCTTAAATGTAAGTAAAAATTCAGTACTTTAAACCTAATCCTATGTCTAATAAAATAAATAAATATATAAATATTCGAACATAAATAGAACTCATCAAAAGTGGCTAAATGTGGGAATGTACCGTATAGGTATAAAATTGTAAGCGGCCCACGCGCTCGCTGCGCCCCCGCGCGGACACCAACCGCAATAAACAGTTCTTCCTCGTCTCTCAATCAATCCAGACGTGTCTTCCTTTCCTCCCAAACACACAATTAACTCAGAAGCAGATTTCATCAAAGGCCACAGATTCAACACACCAGGAAATCAGGAGGACAACGAGAACCGAGGAGCAAGGACTCGTAAGAGCCAGGGGCAGATGCGACCCCCTGAGCCCTCTTACAAAATCAACAATTAGCTCAATTATAATTAACTCACCTTGTTTTATGTTTTTGATAAAATAAACGATTCCCGAAAAGGCCACGAAACGACTAATTTCGAAAGCGAAGATAATAATTAGCGAGTGTAAAGTATTTTTATCCATACACGTATCGTGAATACGATGATTTGCAACGTTGTCGCAATATTAAAATTATGATTTTTTTTGAAATTTTAATTTTTTATATTTTTGTACGGAATTTGTGTTTGCTTGCGTTTAATGGACAAAAACAGATATTTATATTTAAAATTTGTGATTTTTATAAAGCATGACAAAAATTTTCTTGGAGTCTTGATGTTAAATTATCCAATTTGTATAATTCGATTGATGAAAGCGATTGGCATTAATCCTCCATCTTTTTCCCATCGGCAATTCGAGTCTATGTTCTCAAGAACTACACCGTTTCGTTTACTTTATCTCATAACATTAACACATAAACAACAAACAAAACTTTATACAAATGTAAACTACTAAGAACACAGTTATCACTTTCAGTTTCGCACACCAGATGTCGCTTCTGATCGTAAAAATAAATAAAACAACTACGTCATCGATCACAAGCACACTCTGGTGGCCGTTGGGTCAACTACGCAGAAGAAGAAACAACCGTCGACCACTCACAGGTGGGACATTGCGCTGAAATTTCATTAATAACTTGACTTTGATATTGCTTAAATTTATATCTCGGGTACATCAAGAGGTTTTATGACTAATAGTCTTTAGTCTCAGTCAAGACGACTCAAGTTATGAGTGATAAACAACATCAAGAAGATGACTAAGCCTAAAACCAAAATGGCGGATAAAGACGAGAGCATTGAAATATCAAACTTAACAATGGAAGAAGAAAATCAAAAGTAAGAAAAATTAATAAATTTATATTAAATTGAATAATTACTAATCAACATTTTACAGAATTAACCAAGTCCAGACAACATACATCGATAAACACCAAATTGTACCTGGAAAACATTGATAAAATCGATCCACAAAACGCCGTAAGTATGAATAAACTTCACTTTTAAAAACAAATTTTTAATTCAACTTTTTTACAGATGGAAGAAGAATTGTGCAACAAATCGTTGGAGATCCAAGGTCGATAAAACGACGATTATGACAGAATGGTGCAACTGCCCGAATTCAAAATCACATAATTCATCGTTTATGACGTCATTAGTCATCTTTGCGCTTTGAACTCGGGCTTGGTCGAAAAAGATGTAAAACTTAACATCAGTGGTGTCATTAAACCCAATGTACGATGACCACTCGAGCCCTAGTCAAGATGGCGGTGGCGCAGCAAAAAATTTAAAAATATCAACGATGGGAGTCATGACGGGTAAATTTAATAAAATGTAATGTTTGAATAAATGTGATATTAATTTTATTTTATATTTTTTAGGATATGCGGCTTATTTTTTTTATGACGCCGAGTGAACCATTCATCGAGTCGAATCATGGTAGAAACTCATTTGACTGAAATTGTCATTGAGTTTTTGAATGATGATGAGATGAAGACTTGTAAGGATTTGATTAACAAAATTGAAGTTGTAAAATTTAAAAAATTGTATTTATTTATTTATTTTTTTAATTTTTAGGCGACACCATAGATTGGAGATGTCCAACGACGAATTTATCCACGTTTTGAGAACAACTTTGGGTTTTTCGATGTATGTTGTCTGGACTTGGTTAATTCTATAAATGTTGATTAATAATTTAATTTAATATGAATTTATTAATTTTTCTCTTTTCGTTTTTAAGTCGAAATATTTTGCTGCTACAGCGCCATCTTGGCTTGGGCTCGGTTGGTCATCGTATACACGGGTTTAACGACGCCGCTGATGTAAAGTTTTCGATCAACCTCGAGTTCAAAGCACAAATATGGCTAATGACGTCATAAACAGTGAATTGCGTTATTTTGAATACTGGCAGCTGCACGGTTCTGTCATAATCGTCGTTTTCTCGAACTTGGATCGCCAACGATTCGTTACACAAAACCAATTCTTTTTCCACCTGTAAAAAAAAAGTTTGATTAAAAATGTGTTTATAAAAGTGAAATTTATTTCTAATACTGTATTACTGTTACATTAATCAAACCATGCTGATAAAATTTTGAATGACAATACTTGTAAAAATTTAATTTAAAATTTATCTTGAATTTCGTAAAATATTTTACTGATGTTAAGATTCACGTGGATTTCAATAAAGATGGACTTTGCATTTTTTTAGTATTATTTTTATTCAAAATGTATATTTCAGAAGTCAGAATATATTTATTACGGTTTTATTTATTTTTCACTGATAAATAGTGATTATAACAATGTTATTTTTTTTTCGAAATGTTTACTTTTTGAAGTTTGAAATATTTTTATTGTTTGTAGAATTGGATTTTAAGCAGTTGACTGTTGATGAACTCGAACGATTTGATGGCGTCGATAACTTTTTGTCTCACGCCAAACCTTCGCAAAATTAACATAGCATTGCAATCCAAGTATAACTGCTTTTTATTACCTACACCAATCCACTTTATAGTGCTGACTTGTATTGCAGTGAAGCTAAATATTTTACTTTTTACTAAGTTTGGTAGGAAAATTAATTAATGTCAGCTTCAGCTGTTATAGAAATGCCTGACCATGTGCTCAATTATACAATATAAATTATATGTATTTTAATTTTTTATTTTTGCAAACTCATTTGTTTCATTTGTAGAATTAGTTAGAAGGTTTTTCTATAGATCAAGTAATCTATTTAGGAGTCATTTAAAAATCAATTGATATTGTTGAAAAAAAAATTAGTATAATCGTAAAGGAAATTGTTTTAAATTTGGAGATGCAAGTGGTGTACGGTAACAGTGTCACTTGTTGCTTTAGGTAGTTTGTAAATGTTAATTTTTATTAGTCCTAAGAGAGGGCGCTGGCTAAATTCAGAGTTAGAAATTTATGATAGCAGCTAGAAAGTCACAAATTTTAAATTTTCCTCTCTGAAAAAAGTTCTCAATTTTGCCACTAAATGTCAAAGTTGTAAGATTTTTGAATTGAAACAAATTGCCATCTGGTGGTGGTTTTTGTAAATAGTTTTGGTTTATTTGTTATTTCCAAATTCTAACTCTAAAAACAATTTTTTTATTTTGTTATATATAGTCTCTAATAGTGCTTAAGCCTATTTTTTATATCTAATATTCTGTTACTAAACCTAGTTTAAGCAGTGGCGTAGCGAGACCTTGTGGCGCCCGGGGACAAAACCCAAAATTTCGCCCCTCAAAATTTCTCAGAGCTCTGAGGACCTTTTTTTTTTTTTTTTTTTTTTTTTGCAGCCTAGAAAAAAGGTTGCCAAGACGTTTTGCCACTCTCAA
>JAQFZP010000754.1:0-27477 GCA_034695745.1 Geophilus truncorum | reverse complement strand
ATTTTTACCATTAAAATTTTGATTCTAGTAATTTGAATATCCTGATTTTGAATTTGAAGCCTAAACTTTGCTAAAATGATTTTTTTGTTAAATGTATAAAATGATAGTTAGGGATTAGTGTAAGCTCCTTATCATTTGGTCACCCCTTCTGCAGGTGTTGGGGGAAAAGAGAGATTATCCACTGTTTTGCTGTTTGTTTTAAAATTTAAGTTTCTCATGGTGGTAGGGAGAGGAGGTTTAGTTGTCTCTGCCCTGTTCAGTGAGAGTACAAGGGGTAGAATCTGCTATTTTCCCCCTACTTGCATCTCCTACTTTTCGATTTGTGGGTCAAGTAAACTTGCCCCCACGACTGTATTCAGCAATCACTGCCGCGTTCTACTCACTTTTCACGGCAGCTAATACGACTACATCTCGGCCAATAAATTTTTTTGTAAACATATTTTTTTTAACTTACTTTAAAAAATTCAAATTCAGATAAAATTTGAATTTTCGTAAAATTAAAAAAAAAAAAAAAAAAAAAAAAATTGAAATTTTTGAAAGAAATGCTTCGTACGAGGCTCAGGCGAACGAGTTGGCCGAGTTAAAGTTCATATTTTCGGCCAACGCAACCGCCGAGACTCGTACGAGGCTCTGGCGAACGAGTTGGCCGAGTTAAAGTTCATATTTTCGGCCAACGTAACGCCGGGACTCGTACGAGGCTTAGGCGAACGAGTTGGCCGAGTTAGGGTTTATATTTTCAGCTAACACGACGCCGATCTTCGTACGAGGCTTAGGTGAACGAGTTTGGCTGAGTTAAAGTTCATATTTTTGGGCAATTGGTTTTCTTTTAATTTTTAAGTTAATTTTTCCCCATGATTAAAAATCTCCAATAAATAAATAAACAAACAAACAAACAAACAAACAAACAATCAATCACTTGCTGAAAATTTAACACCAAGTTGCTTAGATTGTTTTTTGGTGCCATTTTAGAATGAAAAAAAAAACACAAAAAGAAAAAAGTTTGTATTTAATTCTTTAATTCCTTACTTTATTCCCCCTTCGGAAGGGGGAATAAAGTGGGGGAACACGAGGGGAAGGGGCCCTTTCCCTCGTGTTCCCCCACCTGCAATTTAAAAATGACGTCAGACTTTGACTTTAACGCCATCCTTTGGATTTTATTTGCAACTAATTAAAATGAATATTCTAGTACGGAAAATGCCCATTTGGCGCTACCTCTGCGACTCGCACATACAACCAGCCCAAACAATAGAGCTGATCATTCTACCCTTTATCCATTCTTGACGTTACTATAGGTTTTTTTTTTGTGTAATTGTTTTTATTTATGAGAGATGTACCAACTAAACATAGTCCTTTTTTATTTTATTACTTATTAAACGTCAGAGACAGCAAAATAAAATTTTACTATGAAATCGTGTATAGCGTCAAAATGTCATTACAACCGAAGTATCCACTTATAGGTTTTAACGACAATTGGTTATAACCACATTTTTTGGGCGGTCCCTTAAATGTCGTTACTCGCGGACTCGACTGTACTTGAAAGTGTTGCAGGAAATATAGAACTTTAGAATTGTTAAGTTGTAAAAAGAGTTTAAATTAATACTCGAAGGTAGTTGATATTTTTGATACTTGGAAGAAATACTGGCTGGATCTGATTTAATTAATGATATTTACTTAAAGGTCAAGTGAACTGAACTGGTTTATAATTAAATATGATTCTACTTGTCACAAACAATAATTAATCTTCGCCGAATGATTTTCAGACACGTTAAAATTGTCATGGTCAGAATCGTTACTGAGTTGTTAATTTGTAATCGACAACTTTTTGTTTAGTATCTAGAACTGACAACTTCTAAACTCCTAAAATCAATGAAATGGACAAATGTGCAAGAGAATAAAAATAACCAATTACTATTGGTGTAACATATATATCTCATTGATTTTATAGTTGTTAACGCTCCATGAGAAGATTCATAACCACTTTCACAACATACCACTAAATTTATCACGTAATGATTAATTGCTAGGTTAACTGTAATTCATTTATAGTTTTCTTTTGTTTTAATGGCAACTGCTTACAGTCAATACTAGAATTCAGCTACAGTATTTGGTAATATTATTATATACTTAATTTTTAGATCAAGTAAAAGGAAATGCACCATTGAATGCATTTTATTAAGTCATTGGTGAATCTCATTATGTACAGATGAATAGGAAAATACAAGGGCATCTAACGACTAACTGCAATAAAAGTACACAATTTTTACATAAAATGTTTGCTTGAATTGGTGAATTCATTAGTATGAAGGAAATAGTCTTTGGGAGCTTGAATCAATACAAGCACGTGCTTGTACAGTACTAGTTTTCAAAATATAACTTAGAGCAATTGAATGGGGGGGGGGGGGGGAATCGACCAAATGTCAGAAACTACATCTGTTTTGTTTTTTAAAATGCAATTGCAAGATTTAATTTTAAACTGAATCTTTATTTGCTATTGGGAGTCAAGAAATATTTTTTTATAGTTAGAAATTTTACTAAATATCTTCCAATCAACTGCTCCAAAAAAAAACAAAAAAACTAGAAGGTTATTTTTCTGTGAACAGAATCTTGCAGTGAATTTGCATGAGACAAGGTAATCTGCAGTATTGGGTTCAATACTTTAAAGGAGAGCTATCCAACCTCTAATAACTGATAATATCATTGCTCGTTAAGTATAGTGCAGAAGTAAATAAAGAGGAAGAGTCTGACAAGGAGAGCTTCACATCCTACCACATTGTTTGCCATAAGTGTAATTTTAAATATTAAATAAACTTACTTATTAATCTTCTATTACATCCATTTTTGCACGTTTGCGCTAATAATTGTGGGATAAGCAACGCTCGCGCGCACTTCTTTCTTGCGAACGCACAACAAACAGTGCAATTTCAACTGCTGTTTAGCCTACATGTAGTGATATAAGGAACTACTTTCAGGTAACCTGGTTTATGTGTCCCAAACCATAAAATCCGGAACGTAATCTTAAAAACTTGGAGGTAAACATGGCAGAGAGTAAGCTAGTGATTTTTGCGAGTATAAAATAATTATATCTGGTTTTTTTTGGCAATTAAACTGATTCTTTGTGGCTTTATTTTAATTTAAAGCCATTAATATATTTCATTACATAGAAATGCACTAGGCACATGTTGTGGGTGTTATGGCCGCCATGTTTTGAAAAGTGATCTTGTAGATTTAAAATTACACGCATGGCAAACAATGTGTGGTAGGATGTGAAGCTTTTCTTTGAGTCTGACAAGCATGAATTTGAAAACAGGTTAATGATTGTTAGCTGCAATTACTAGTCTGCTACTGTTACCTTTGTCTACTGTGTAAATTTTGTCTTGTAGTTAAAACATTGTACTTTCTTTTTTTTTGGGGGGGGGGGGCGGGAAATCAATTTTATTATTTGCACCAACAAAAGTTAAAATTTAAATTGACAATAAACAATAAGTTTAACGCTATGGTTAAAGTCCAGTTAACTTTAACTTTCGTTGGTGTGAATGGCTGTTAAAAGTATTGTTAAACTCAGCTTAAATTTTAAATTTTTATTTTTATTAGAGCCGATTGCACCGATTAACGAAAGTTAAAGTTAACTGAAGTTTAACTTATGTTAAAAGTTTTGTTAAACTTAGGTTAAATTTAAACTTTTGTTAGTGTAACTGGGCAGGTCACAACTTGAAAAGTTTGCATACTTTTGTTTTGACATTTGATGTATAGATTAAAACAACTCAATGGGAGGAGCTTAGTAGATATCATGTAAGCCAATCATTAATCATAGAGCTTAGTATAAGCTGTCTGGTCATCTAAAGTAGCTCTTAGAAGCTGGATCTTTCTTTCTAGACACAAGGTCTTTTGCAAGTCCAGTGGTATTCTTGATTAATAGTAGCTTAACTTAGCTTGGGTTAGGTGAAATAACTTGAACTAGATTTTTGTGAGCTACTTTATTAAGCATTTATTAAGGCTTCTCTTATTAGAGACATTTTTAACCCAAAAATAAAATTTGTCAATGCAGGTCAAACGTCGTTATAACTAACTTCGCGGGGAATGAAATTTAGTTCGTTATAACGGGAATTCGTTATTTTGAAATTTCGTTATAGCGAAATGTTTTACAAAAATTTCATTGTAACAAATTAATTTGTTACACACATGATGTAAAGTGTTTAGTGACATTTTTGTTGGTAATAATCTAGGAACTGATATACAATGTTTCTTGTAATAATTCAGGTAAAATTGAGAAATGGTAGTTTCATAACAACGAGACAGCCAATTTCGTCATTTTTGTACATAAAATTTTACATTTTTAGTTAGAAATGTTCATTATATCGAGGGAAATGTGTATTTTCGGTTAAAAATGTTGTTCGTAATAGTGAAAATACGTTATAACAAAATTCGTTGACACGAAATTTTTTAACATGACTGCTATAGGACAACCAACCAACCAAATCAAAAATAAAATTCGTTCGACCTGTATAATTATACACGTATACAGGAACCAATGAGATTTATAGTCAAGGGAGCTTGACCTGCATTGACAAATCATTGACAATTTAAAGTTTTGATAACTTTTTGCTTGGGTGTCCCTTTAAACGCTAGAGATCCAAGTTCTGCACTTGATGTGCAAATAGAAACAGTCAACTCTCTAATATCCAGACATACTGATATCCGGCCAGCTCTCTTATCCGGCCAAAAGTCTCGGCCCCTTTTAATGTCTCCGTACACTAAATACTCTCTCTTTCCCGGCCAGCTCCCATATCCGGTCACTTTTTCCAGTCCCGCCTTATGTCCGGATATGAGGGAGTTGACTGTATATCCACACATGAAAATCAAGTGTAATTCACATGCGTATTTTCCGCAACCACTTTGTCTATTTAACTTGAGAAAAATAAGATTTATTACACAAACAAATTATGTGAATTACAGGAAGTGTTCGGGTTACGAACGAGTTTCGTTTTTCAGTTTGTCTGTAAGTCGAATTTGTATGTAAGTCGGAACAGTTTCCTACGGTTCACATCTGGTGTCAATTACTCAAAACACAACAGTTTTGTTATTCTCCCTCGGGTTGAGGAACCGCTGTAAACGCGCAGTGTTTTGAGCATCGCACAAAGTAGTTCGCCCATAACACAATATTGTATACAATAAAGAATAAATCAGTTTTAAGTAAAATAGCGTGAATAATACATCCCCCAAAACTCATTTGTAGGGTGCACGTGATCCACCACAGCCAATCAATGGATAAGATCGTCATTTAAAAAAATGTAAGCAACGTTAGCTTTCAGTACCAATCAGTACCAATTAGAAGATCATTTCACTATTTTTTGCACTTAATTTGTTGTAAATTATGTAATGTGCAGCAAAAAAAAATCAATAAAATTGGTAATGGCATGTTTGTTGATTGGCTGTAGCAAATCACCCGCAGACTGTAACCCTTTGACTACCAATTTATGTGACAAATGTCACGCCAAATTTGCTTGCTGTTTTTCTGCATTTTTTTTCTAAGGTGTAAACTGTGCTCTTTAAAAAGATCTAAACCATGTGACATTTGTTACAAGACCAGAAGCAAAATGATCAAAGTAAAAAAGATCAGTGTTCTGAAGGCAGGTAGTTTCGAACCCTATCGATTCTACATTGCAGTGGAACCCTAAATTTACATACCAAATAAATCATATTGGCATATGGTATTTCACAAACTCAACAAAAGTTGTAAATTTAACAAAAAAAAAAATTTAAATATAATTTAAATTTTTCCTCATTACCATTACGTCTGAACCAATACGAATTGTCGACCCCGACCAACGATAACTAGAGCCATTAACATGGCCGGGTAACCGGAGCTCATTTGTCAACTAAACCGATCCATGAGTGAGTTGTGTTATGTTTTCACAGTGCCCTAATGGCTTGTGATGCTTTTTTATTTTATTATTTTGTTTTTTATTTATTTATTTATTTATTTATTTATTTATTTATTTATTTATTTTATTTTTTTTATTTACGCATTTATTTCTCTTTAACTTCTCATATTTCCTGATTAATTTAGATTACTGTTTCAAAGTAGTGATAAAAAGATTTGTCGACTAGAAGTTGGTTTTTAAATTAATTTTTTTTTCAAAAATTTAACCGTCTGCCGGCAATTTAGTGCATTTTTCAATTTTTTTAAAATATACACTGTGGGGAAAAAATGATTTAGTGCGAGGAAAGTTTCAAAATGGCTGTGATGGATATAAATAAAGTTGGCCTCATTTTTTTCTAAAATTTTTTTTGCTGGTTTTAGGACATTTGCAAATTTTTTATTTATTCATTTTTTTTTTTTTTTTTGCTTTGTCTCGTTACACTTAATAAAAAGGGGATCTATCTGTTGAAAAACATCAACATACACTTGTATCCATTTAGTTCGAGATTTTCCCGTGATGTGGCGCTACCTCAAAGACTTTAAGGTCAAGTGAACCGAACTGGTTTATTATTTAATTTAGCGAAAATATTGAAAATATGACAAAGAAAACTCACATAAAACCACGAAAAATACTCAATAATCTTTACCATAAATCATTTTAATCGATAAAATACGCTGAAAGATAAAATTACCATTTATAATTCGGTATTAAAATCTCATCAATTTACCTCATAACTGCATTTCGTGTTCCAGAAAACGTTTTCTCCGCAATGAATTTAATAAACAAGAGTTCTGTGTCGCTAGTGCCGTCTAGCTGCAACTGCCAGAACTAAAACTTTGTTTATTTTTATTTTTTTGTCTAAATGATTGTCCTTCAAGTAAAATACGAACTTAGCGATTAGGATATGATTTTATCTCCGTAACCTAATTCCGATTATCAGATGCGATTTTTATTTGTTTCCAAACTTTTTTCCTTTAAAAAATAACATAAAGAATAAAGATTAACAGTTAACGAGAACGCTTTAATCGATAAACAAATTACACAATAAAATCACAATTTCCTTTAAATTTTTTAAAACAAACAAACAAAAAAAATTCGTTTATTTTTTAATGTTTTGGGATACGCTGGGTATTTTACATACTTAGTCAACTCTTTGTTTATGTTGGCTCCCGTATAGAGTAGATTCGAGCCTAATGACATATTTTCCTTTTTTCCTTTCCTTTCTTTTCCTTTCCTTTCCTTCGTCGGTGTGGTGTAGCCTTGGCACACATTTTCAGCTGCTGTGAAACGAGGTTGTGATAATAACAAAACTTGCGTGGCTCGAAGGCAGCTTAATAGTATAATCATTGCTATAAATAAAAATATTCACTTTTTTTTGTCTTTTATTTTGGATTTCCTCACTTTTTATTTTTTAATCACGGCGCGATGCACCGTTAAGGGGAAAAATAGGCCCAAATTAGGCTTGAATATGGCAATAAGCAAATTTAAGGAATTTTAGATGTTTTGTGTGGTTTTTAATGTGAAAATGTTTTTTAGCCTGGATTTACGGAATTGTTTTATTGTTGCGTCGTTTTGCCGCTAGATGGCGATGATGTGTTTTGTTTGTATTAGGTTTTTGCTTTTTGTTTGTGGAATTGGGGATGAAATCATCGTTATATTTTTATATTTTTGGTTTTTATTGGTGCGGGAGTTTAAAAAAAAGAAAATTTGTTTGAAAATGGATGCATATAAATAGAGGTTAAATGAGAGTTGCAGAGTGAGGTAAAGGGATGAATGCATGTAGTGAAAGAGAAAGAAACAAGAAGGGCGTTTTAGCTCAGCTCAGGAAATGGCAACTCGGTGCACAAAGTTTGATAGCAAAGTGCCTCAGGTTATCTTGACTCTTTATTGCAGTCTCTCTCGGCCGTAATTTCATGGGCTGAGAATTTTCCACAGGATCAGTCCAAAGCGAAATGCGGGGGAGGGGGAGGGAAAGGAGAGTACGGTTCTGGCCTTCTGGGTTTGGTGGAAATTTACGAAAAAATCAAAATACTGTACGGTAGTGAAAAATTAAATGAAATCAAAGTAGGAAAAATGAGTTTACAAGTAAAGTTTGTGGTGTGAGGTTTTTCAATTTTTATTTGGTTTCCAAAAGTGCGGTTATGTTGATTTTTATCGATTTTTGGGAATAGTCATAGATTTTCGCCGATATTTGTTAAATTTATATCGATATTCACACTTTTTGATCAATATTCTTCGATTTTTATTCATGTTACCTACGTTTAATCAATATTACTTTGATTTTTATCGATATCTGTTACATTTTCATCGATATTTACTCTTTTTTTTAATAAATATTTTACGATTTTAATCCAAGTTTATCCAAGTTAAAGCAATATTCACTCGATTTTACCTAATTTTATCGACATTTATTCAAGTTTCATCGATATTTACTTAATTTAATAGATAAGTTATTCTACTTTTATGTACACTGACTAAACTTTATCGATATTTCTCATATTTTTATCGATATTAACCCGATGCACATAGACATCGGTATTAAATTAAAATAATAAAAAAAAATAGTAAATATCCAATTACTTTCGACAAAAACCGGATGAACATCATTATTAACATGAGTAAATACCGAATTAACGTCAACAAAAAAAAAATCAAAAAATCGCATGACAGCGAAAACTTTGAATCACCGTGGATATTTGTAAACAACGATGATATGAAACCTTTAATCGCCTTTCAAACACTAAAAATCTTCCACTGAGGCATTGACTTACAATATCATAATCAAGTATTCCTCTTCCCCAGCTTCGTTATACGGAGTTCTGATTACGATATTACTCACATTAACTCATGATATAATATCACAACTCCCATCAAAATGAAGGAAGTCGATGCAACTGATCAGTCATCAGTAGGAGACAAGAAAGTGTCATTTCACTTACGAAACATGCAAATTCACATTGTTGTAAAAATTAAAACTTATAGTAGTGAACTGCTATAACGTTATAGTAATAATAGTATATTTGTTTTAACAAAATAGCGATAAAATAACCATAGTTTGTTTTGACTAAAGCTGCGATAAAAAAAATTTCGCTAACAGGTGCCGCTTTAAATGAGTTAAATACGTCATCTTTAGTTAAGGCAGTTTCAATTTGCAGCATAATTGTGATGTGTCACGTGCAGTCATGCTGGAAACTTAAATTCATTAATTTAAAATAGATTTAATTTAGTAAAACTTGCGAAAAATAAAAACAAGAAGGAAATTATATTACGATTTTATTAATAAAAGTTTATTTTTCTAATTTCTGAGATGCAAGCGAAAGAAATTTCAAAAAAAAAAGACTTTCACTAAATAGCAATAGCGAACTAAGTTTCTAAAATTTTGGCTTTTGAGATACCGGTATTGTACTTTTACGCAATAAAAAACTGTTTATTTGTCGACCCAAGAAGAGGAAAAACGACAATTAACTGTTAAACTTGGCGCTAGCCGTACCCCCCCCCCCCCCCACCAACAGGTCCCCCCTTTGAAAACCTGCAGGGACCCGAGGGCAGAGAGAGAGTCGAGTCGAAGCTCCACAGAGGAGCCCATGCCCATCGTCGTCATGCCATTTCATTTGCAGTGGCGGTGGCTGTCATGGAGGAACGCGCTAGTCACCCGTTATTAACTTGGGCGACACCAACTACCTGCCCACACAATCGCTCTTAGTCGCCGTTAAGTAATCGTAAGTCACACCGTCAAGTTTTTCGCCCCGATAAGTGGCAAAACTAGATAAACTCGGCCGCTTTTCGCTTTTTCTCCGTCCGTTTCGCCTCGAGCGGAACTAGGCCACTAGGGCAGTGCGTTGGGGACGGAGTTTATTCTTCGTTCTGCGGGGTGAGGGTGAAGGTGAGGGTGAGGCACGGGTCAACACTGCGCATGCGTCATAGAACAATAGGTTGCGGTTCAATCGATGCATATTTGCGGTCACAGTTGCCTTTTTACCAAGTTTTAGTGTTATTAGGGAAACGTTGTGTCAATAGATGGCGCTGATTTGATATTAGACATTATTTTAGTTAAAAAAAATTTTTGATGACGCTATTTTGATTTTAGGTTAAAAAATGTGTCATTTCTCAGGTAAAAATGATTATGTAAATTCAAACAGGTGTTGGAAAGACTCCTTTCTTTAATTACCAGCCACATCCGGGACCTGTAAACGCCACGATGGAGGCGAAAATCGAAATTTCAAAACATAATATCCTATTTATTCACTTTACACCTGTCTCGCACTGACGTGACTGCGATTTGCACCAACTATCCCCCCTTCGGTCTTGGCTGCGCGCCAAAACACGTGATGGGGCGGTTTGTTGCACCTGGAAATTGGTATACGCATGCGCAAATCGCCGGACAAACACTTGCCCCGTTTAGCGAACAATAGAAACCCTTTTCCCCCCATTTTGTTTTTTAACGACCTTCTCGTTGTTGTTTCAATGAGAGAAGATGTTTATTATGTGGTCAATGAGACTGAGGTAAAGTCGTTTTTATTGGGATTTTTCTTTTCAGTTCATTGTGAGCATCTTCATAAAGAATTTTTTTCTCTCATTTTGCGAGTGGTTGAGTTGAGGGAAAGGCCGCGCGAGGCGCTGCATAAGGATTTGATGTTTGTTTGAAATAGGTCACTGTATTTGAAGTGGAGTTTTAATAAATCGAGCGAGTCAAGGTCAAAGCGAGCTAGCCTCCACCTCTTTTCTCTTTTTCCTTTTTCCTTTTTCTATATATACCTGTACATTTGGCCTGAGGCGAGCTCCCGTGAAAATGATCTCAGGTGCTGCGCCCCTTTCCTCGCCCTACCATTTTTCCTTCTCAGAGACTGGTACTTGAATTTTTTTTTTTTTTTTTTTTACGAGGTAGAAAGAATTATTTTTTCCTGATGAAAGTCACTCAAGCTTTCAAAATTTTAGAGCCACGTGAGATTTTTTATTTTTTTTTATTGATGGAATAGAATTATTTTTTACGATTGATTTTACCAATTGACCTAGAAAAATTCCTGTTTCGAACACTTGTGGGTGTTTGGTTTCTGTTTGTTTGGGTGGATGGTGAGATGTTTCAGTTAGAAATGAGTGTTTAAGTTAGTGAAATTGTATTGTTAGTTGTAATCTTGTTTTGTATGATTAGTAAATGTGGCTAGGACGTGTAATGATGATGATATATTGTTTAAGGTCGACAGTGGGTGCTGTGGCCATATGTAGCCTGTCACGTTTCATTAATGGTTTCAAGTCTAGAAATATTTACAAATTCTATATTTGTACTTTAATCTGTAAGTTTTTTACAAACCACATCTGAAACAAAAAACAAAATTAATTTTCACACACATTTTATTAATCATCTTATTTACTGAAACGTAATTACATATGTATGTGTAATGATTTAAAACTCCATCTTGTGGTATGAATAAGTAAGTGCAAAATAATGACTTTATCTTAAAAACTGCTTAAAACTTTAAATTTACAATAAAAACAACTTAAAACTTAAAAGGTATTAATTTTCATTAAAAAGTAGAATTTTGTTGTCTTAATTTGAAAACTTAAATTATTTTAATATTTATAACCACTAAAAGATCCTGAAGTTTAGTGACATTTGAAGAAAAATTCTAGTTTCTATGATTTTTTTTGAAAAAAATTGACTGTTGACAACAATTACATGGCTTCATTATTATTTTTATTTTTTTATTTTATTTTATTTTATTTTATTTATTTTATTTTTTTAGGCAATCCTACACTCATACATTAAATTTAAAAGAGTTTCTCCAATAATTGAACATTCAAAATCTGTTTAGTTTTTAATTTTTCTTTCACTAGTTTTTGAAGTATTTCAAATAATCTAAAAATGCATTTTTGCTGGTTTTGTAATTTTTTTTGCTAATATAATGATAGAATCTGCAAAAACTTTATATGAAACAGTAGCTCAAATGGTGTTCTAAATTGTCCTAAAACAATTTTTGTTTAATCGATATACATTTTCTGAAAATTATACTTTTCTAATACCAAAAAATTAAACTTTGTAAATTGTTCATGCATACTTGTGTAGTTTTTGATTTACTGTAACATTTACTATAACAAGGTTTTCTTACGAAAGTTGAAATTTTGAAACTTGCAAACCAGTTTCTCTTTTATATCATAGTAAATCATTAGCAGTGCGTTTACTGTGACTTAATTTCGTCATGAGAATCTCGTCATGTGGAGTCACGTGTTCGTTTGTGTGGTTAAGTCAAGCATAGTTATTTCCTTTCTCTCCTGTAACTCGTCACAAAACTTTTAAATTTTTTTTTACCCCAATTTTATTGTGGATTAACTGAGAGGTGTGAGGCCTTGAGATTTGTCCTGGATTTAGCGCGACTTATGGTGGCCCTGTACTTGTTATTTAGGCATAGAGAAATCGTTTTGCACTTAATCACTTGATCATTTAATGATATTGACACAAATGTGAAGTTTTTAATTTTTAAAATTTTAATTTTTTTTTTGAAATTGTTAATTGAGTTAGGATTTCTGGTATTGGGTTTCAGTGATTAGATTTCACACTTGAATGTAAAATGATCGGTTTGATTCATTAAGTCTTTATTCCATTAGTTTTTAAAGCGATTTTGTAATGGAATTGTGTGATGCAATGATTTTTTTTCGTTTCGTAAGTTTTATGAAATTGTGGTGGAAATGTTGTTAATGTGTTAGTTGATGCAAATTTTGACATTGTATAGCGTGTTTTTTAAAATAGATAAGGAAATGGTCGTTGAAATATTAATAACAGCAGTAATAGAAAATTACAATAAAACTGTAGGTTACTAAAGATGTTACAGCAATTAATAATTTGTTAGCATTTTTGCAAAAGTAGTTGTTTTGGTAATGTTACACTCCTTCGGGCAATGCTGCCAAAATGTGTCAAATGTGCAGTAAAAATACTTGAATTATGCAAAAAAAAAAAAAATTATTCATTTAATGGTAAAATTATTCTAACAATTACTTTTGTAATTTTTTTATGGTGTAGATGGCAAATTAATAGTTTTGGTTACTCAAAATTGATATTTAAGATATAAAATTTTTTGTTTTATAGTTATTTACAAGATTACAAGATTCAAATATTTTGTATATATAAATTTGACAAATACGAGTAATAAATTAGATACGAACGAAACATCTGATTACAAACATACCCAAACATATTTATCAGACAGATTTTGCAATTTTTAGCTGATTTTTTAAATGCTTAACATGTTTGTTGCATGTTTTGATATTTTAATACGTAAATTTATGTGATTTTATACTTTTTACTCATGTTTCGTATAAATATTATTCACGAATTAATGCATTTATCCAGGCTTTAACTACCTGTATATGTATAACTTTATAATAATCATACTGTAAGAAAGAAATGAAGAAATCGAGTTTAAGGTGACCAATGGTCACTGACCATTCGCGACTTGTTGCAAAATAATAAATACTGTAACACCACAAATAGTAAAAGTAACAAAAACAATCTTAATGACAATGTAATAAAAAGATTTAAAAAAAATACAACAAAGATGTGCTGAATAATTTAAAAAAACGAAAATTTAGTGATAAAAAACAACAAAACAAACATTGCAAAAACAAATTTAGCCACAAAAGCAGAATCAAACCAAATTTTAATATATACCGGTATACCCTAAACTTTTCAAATAAACTTTAAAAAAAATATTTATAAATTTTAACCACTTGTGATCTTGGTTTACTAATACATAGCAAAAACATGAAAAATCATGATTTGAAAATATTAAAAAAATATTGGAATTGGATCAGTATTGGTCGATGTTTTTTTGTCTATTCTGTTTTTGTTTTTTTTCTTTCAATTTTTTACTGCCTTAATTAAAATCCTAAAGATATCTATACCATAAACAAACAAAACAACCTTCTAAGACATTAAGGTGATCTTCTACTCCATGTCATTAACTTAACCATAAAGTCAGTAACGTAGTATCATCATGACATGACATTGCAGAAGAATTCGGTCAGCTGTCTCCAGTTTCTTCTATGCGTTGCAACTGGAGGCCGCGCGCTCTGGTGTCAATGACCGGAAAAGCCCCGTCCCTTAAAAAAGCAACGAATCGACCGGAGGAGAGGTTATCATCTATCACGTGCACCGCTTTTATCCTCGCTTTTGATGCGGACACCTTTCTGTGGCGGTGAAGGGTGAATAAAAAATGGTGGATGGAAGTGGGAGAAAGAAGAAAGCAGTTTGACCTAGATTGTTGTATTTATTTATAGCAGACACTTGGGGTTTGGTTTGGAATCAATTGGAGATGAGAATGGGGTTGTGGGTAATTTTGCCTTGCACTGAATGTTTCCTTGTATTTTGATTTGTGTAATTATTGAATTGGGAGTAAATATTATCGAGTTGTTAGCTAGGGTATGGAGTGTGGAAAATGACAACAGCCACATTGTGTCCCATGTTGACTTGTGTTGATAGCTTTGATTGAATAACAAGGTTAATATTTTGGTCGGGTGTTTATTGCTTGTTAATTGTGCTGTTAGTGGTTGGAATTGGGTTTAAAGGAACAGTCCATTGCTTATCAAGAATTGCATTGCTGGGTAGCTGGAGTTTTGTTGTGATAAATTCTTTATTGTAATGAATTACCGTATACTTAAAATCTTCCATATCTCACTTCTTCAGTTAAAGAGAAGAATGTGGTTTAGAGATGTCTTTTTCTACTTGCAAAACAAGTAGACCTGTTGCAAAACATTAATTGTATAAAACAATAATAAAAATACATCAGTTTGGTGTATTTAAATAGTCAGTACGCTAGTTCAAAACAATTCGGAGTTAGGAAAAACTTTGTCTTGAAGTTCGAAGTGACGAAGTAACAAACTTTGTCATTTTGGCTTTTTACATTTCGGGAACGAAGTTGATTTGCGCCTGCGCACAACTTACACCAACACCACTTTTTGACGACTTATGGCAACAAGATGGATGACAATCCACTCGAAAAGAAAGCCAGGCATATGCTAACTCATTCTGCATTATTCTGCAACTCTTTGTTGTTTTAACTAGTTGCAGAACTAATCATCGAACAGACAAGTCCACTTTCATAACTTCGTCTCTTCGCAAGATGTAGTTACAAGATTGGTAAACATAATTGCAAAGTGAAAACAACATGATGGAAGTTTTGTCCATCACTATGTAACAAAATCAGTAATTGCAACAAGATTCTTTCATCTAAACTTGACCTATTTCTTGCCATTCTTTGTAATGGAAATTTGTACTTTTACCTTCCGGTATAAATTACAAGTTTCATTTATCAATCGGTGTCTGAGGGACTTTTATCGTTAAGGAACAGCTTGCATAAGTAAATAACCTGCAGTTGACTGCAGTGGGGAGTTGCACCAGGGGGTTTTGCATTACATTACATCATCGGTTTACATTAAACTTTACATAATGATGAAGGGAATAGAGGCTTTCAGCTTGGGAGAGTGTGGTCCTAAAATCTGGTCCCGGTCACACTGGTTCTGAGGGAGCGTTCGTAAATTACGTCACGCTAAAAATGATATTTTTTGGACCCCTCCCTCCCATCACGCTGCTGTCATTGTCTTCATAGTACTATTAATGCTACGCGTCACGCCTTTGACAAACCCCCCCTCCCTCCACTATAGTGACGTAATTTACGAACGCTTCCTAGAACCAGAACTGATTCAACTTTTATTGTGGAGAAAAGGATTTGGTACCACTTCTTTGTCATTAGCCAATTAATTGCACAATAATCAAACATTTAAATACAGTTCATAATTATGTTAAGATTTCTAAGTTTGTTGAGTCAGAGGCTGGCTTTCCTTATAAAATCTATACTTTTCAATGACCAACTACCCATTATTTTTCCTTTCAGTCATTATCAAAGGATTGCAAAGCACCATGAACCAAATGGGCATAGCAATGAAACCAGAGGACGATTACTTGCAGTAATCACTTGACAGTGACCTAATAGTAGGGGTCTTGCACAAGTTCAAAAACTACACTCCTCCTTCTGAAGAAGAAAAAAGAATTTAGCCTTAATGTTGCAAATGAAACTACAAAACACCAATTTTAAAACTTTGGTGTAAAACTTACACTCCAGGCACATTAATCGTTGTAATTTTCAGTGTTGTAAACGTTACTTACTTATAGGTAACGCGTTACGTTACCATTACTGATATAAAAACAGTAACTAGTTACCATCGTTATTGTTACTGTAACTACATGCAACATTAGAAGCGTTATCTTTACCGTTACATTTCTGTTACCGTTACCATTACTATGACGTTGCCAGAATTTAAAAAAAAAATTTAAAAAAATTTATTATTTGGCTGTGATTGTTGCCCAGTGATCATAGATACCCAGAATTCTTATCTAAATAATATAATAATATACCTTAAACGCAAAATTCTTTACAAAACGTGATTATTGTTTCAATAATAGCAGCATTTCAAAAAGTTGTATGGTAACGCAAATAGTAATGCGTATGAAACGTTACTGTAATTGTAAGATTTACAACACTGGTAATTTTACACTCTTTAGACATCTCTTAGTTACTTTATAGGTAACAACTGACAGAAAAGTTGTAAATAAGGTGCAAATTGATTCCCTTATGGCCGCGGCTGCTGCCAGCGGGAAAATCCCTGACTAGAAAAACCCAAAAAATGGCTGCTGCCAGGGGTTTTTCCCTGGCGTGAAATAACAAAATGGCTGCTGTTAAGGGTTTTTTCCTGGCATCAAATAAAAAAAATGGCTGCTGCCAGAGGTTTTTCACTGGCATCAAATAAAAAAATGGCTGCTGCCAGGGATATATTAATATACGAAGTGTCTGCTGCCAGGGGAAAAGCCCTGACTTAAAATCACGAAACATGGCTGCTGCCAGGGTAATCCTACCATGGCATAAAATTAAGAAATGGCTGCTGTCAGGGATATATTAGTATTCGGCCAGGAAATTTCTCCCTGGCACCAAAAACTCAAAAATGGCTGCTGCCAGGGGTTTTTCCGTGGCATCAAATAAAAAATGGCTGCTGCCAGGGGTTTTCTCAATTGCATCAAAACTTTAAAAATGGCTGCCCTCATGACAAAAAAAAAAAAAATTGATTGCCATCAGAGATGGTGTTTGAAGCATAATTTTCAAATAGCTAAAAGTTTTAATTGGTGCAAAGTTTCAAATTGAATTTTGTCAAAAAATACTGTTGCAGCAGTTATGTTTGATCAGAAAGAAATTCTCTAATAGCAATCAATTTATATGTTTTATTCCAGGGTAGGATTACTATGGCAGCAGCCAATTATTATTTCATACCAGGGGATTACCTTGGCAGCAGCCATTTTTCGTGTTCTTCTAGTCAGGGATTTTCCCCTGGCAGCAGCTGCGGCCTTAAACATTAGATTTCAAAGCTGACAGAAAAAACCTTTACGGTTTTACGGTTAATGTAGAATCAAGAATCCATTATCCCTTTATCCATTTTTGGTAGAATTAGATTTCTGACATATATTACTTGTTTGCCCGGTGCATTATTTTTAGGCTGCTCAAATGACTAGAAAAATGCTTCAACTTTCATTGACTTAGTTAAGAGTCTTAATTTAACTAGTCGCATTCAAAACGTCGAGTGTTATTCTAAACAGTAGGTGGGTTCATTTATTATTTGCACAAATGTAAAATGCTGTGCAAAACAATTATAAAAATAAAATAAAAAATATATAAAATAATTAGCAACGTAGTAAATTTCCATTTATCATAATATTTGCTCATTTGAATGCCAAATGTTCAAAATAAATTTTGTTGTTATAATCAAAACTAACTGTGGTGTACCTTGTTTCATTGGTGGGAAAAAATGTTTTACTTTGTTTTTGCCTTTAATATCCATGTAGTGCTTGAGGTTGGTTGGCATTAAATTTAATAACTTGACCATTCGTCTTTTTCGGACGTCGACAGCAACCCAAATTTCAGATACCGGTAGTGGTTTTAAAAATAATTCTAATTTATATCATTGAGTTAGTCGATGTAACAATAATAACCAGAATCTGCCAATTGATTTTAAATGACTGAATTAACGGTACATTTACTTCACTGTACGTCATTTATACAAATTGAAGTCTATTGATATTAAATTATTAATAAACTGCAAGTAACAAGCTCTGTGCCAAGTAAGTCATTTGTTACTAATTGACATCAATTTGCAAATTCACCAATTAATGTCAATTGGATAACCTGTTATCAATTGTCATCAATTGATGTCTATTGGGAACACTCCAAATAGCCACAAGTGTATTTTAAGTGATATTAGAACGCACAATTGACATCAGTTACCACCAATTGATCTGCCTGCCCATTGAAGCACCAGTTGGTTCAAAGGGCACCATTTGACACCAATCAGCACCAATTGAAGTCAATTCAATGAATCAATTTGTGTCAATTGACTTTTCCAATTGCGTTTCTTTGCTTTCCATTGATTTTTGTTTTGTTGGTGGTTTCCACATCTTATTGGAGCAAATTGATTGTGTATGATATTTAAAGATTTTGTAATAATTTAGGATTGTGTATAGTATTTTAAGATTGTGTAATTTTGGAAGACACTAAGTTACATATCAAGCAGTTGAAGTAGTTGCAAAGCGTTTAAGGTTGATTCGGATCAATGAAACTGACACTTGACACTTTTGCCATTGGTTGCAAAGCCCAGACATCGAAGATTAATATTAGATAGTTTGCAATTTTTCGTTTTCGTTTTCTGCGCCGAATTTCTATTAAAGACCTAATCGAGCAAAATCAAGAATCAAGATTCAAGACTCAGGATTCAGTGAATCAGTGGTATTCAAATGGGAATCAAGTGGGAACAAAACCACTAATGAAAGACTCAAACCTAAAGTAATGACACACCTCACACCTAACACTGCAACCAGACTTAAATAATCAATAAGAAAAATTTTTATTTTTAATTTTTTATCGCCACAAAACGTAAAAATTGCAAAGTGTCTATTAAAATAGGGTTTATGACATCGTTAATTTGTTACCAGTAATTTGCCTGATGTTCATTAAAATGGTGACGACACTAATGAGACTCTATTATATACGCAAGTTGAAAAAAATACTTTTGTAATTATTGTTGCGTCTCGCCAATTTCGGTTAACTATGGGAGGTATTTTCTTAGGACACCTTATACCAGCTCTTATGTTCATAATCTTCTCGTTATTGTGGACTGTTAACATTTACAAGAGATATTACAAATCAATACTGATTCGATCACCGTTTCGAAGCTCGACATGGTTTTCGCTCGACGAAAATCCAGGCATTCCACGCCAGAGTGTGGTCGTATTGTTTTCAATCGTACTAGTCATAGCCTGTCATCTGTCGGGCATCTCCAACTCGGAAGTAAAAGATGTGAGCAACTACATGCATATCAGCATGTACTTCTTCTCTGGCATCCAAGCCATTGTGGAAATACTGCAATTCTACAAGGTCTGCTTCTTACCGGCCAACTGCGAGTACTTTACGTTTTTCTTGCAATTCTTCTTCGAGGGTTTTCTCTTTTATTTCCACCTACGACACAAAAGCCAATTCGATGCTCTTGTCCATGTACTTCTTCTCATCGCCATCACTGGATGCTGCGTCGCCATTGTAGTGGAGACTTTTGTCAGAGAAGAAGTGATGGTCACACTGGCCCGAAGCTTTTTTACCTTACTTCAAGGAACGTGGTTATGCCACATGGCTTTTATTCTGCAGCCACCGTTGCCCTGGATGAAATGTTGGGCTGAAGCTGACCACTCGGAGATGATGTCGGTGGTGATGTATTTCATGTGGCACGCTGCAGCTGATTTGGTAATAGTGTTCTTGATTGGGAATTTGGTTTTGCTCAAGTATCGCAAGAGGTTACGTAATAAGGAGTTGAAGGCGTTAACAATGTGGGAAGAGGATGAAGTATTAGGTTGATAAGGAAGGGATTTGTTGGATAATAGGGAGTGTTATTTTTTCTTGATTGGCAGTTTGGTTGCACTGAAGTATAAGGAAAGGTTGCGTTTTAAGGAATTCGAATTTTCAAGAATGTCACAAAGACAGGACTCTGCTTGTATTGTTGACTCTTTGTAGCTGGAAAATGAACTTTATTTTGATTTTGCAATTTATTATAGTTTTGGAATGTAAAATAAATTATTGCACAATATTTATTGTTTAAATTCTATTTTTTTTTTCATTTAGATATACAATACAAAATAGTTATAGATGATATACATTACCGGTAATGTAGTCCAAAAATGCATGAAAGTGGGTTCACAATTTTAATCACACTTGCGCTTGATTTAAGGTCACTGGAAATTAATTTTTAGTTTCACGTTCTTACAAAAAGTAGAGGTGGGAGGAATTTTTTTTTTAAATATAAAAAATTGTTTTTTTTTTCAAAAGAAACTGAGGCAGTCGGATTTTTTTTTTCACAATTTTTAAGATTTGTATTGTAATGTAAAATCGAGGGATTGCACAACCTAGAAAATCTAGTCGATGGGTAAAAAAAAAAATCCATTACAAATCCTTTACAAATCTTGAAAATCTTTGAAAATCTTCAAAAAAAAATCTTAAGAAATCTTTAAAAATCAGAGGTTGGCGGATTTTATTTATTTATTTATTTATTTATTTATCTTTTATTTTTTTTTGGGTTCGAGCGCCACCAACAGGCGGGCGGGGACGTGAATCTGAAAATTAATTTCCAATGGCCTAAGTATAAATTAAGGTGTATTGTGTTATACATCTTACTTATGCTTTAAAAATATAGGATAACGTCATAAAGATACGAAAAATCCTTTCTTATGATACCAGCAGATGTCACTCCTCAAGTCTAAAAACAATCTAATTGCAGATCATTATTTGACTGTTTGGTGTCAAATATGATGCCATCCAAGCAATTTATTGATTAAATTTTATTAGCAGTTTACTAGATTTAGGTACCTGTATAACTAACTTAATTTTGAGGTTTTCATGTTGAATTTGTCCTAAATTTTTTTTAACCCTTAGTTTAAACTTACACCAGGTACCGATAATGGTGACAATTATCACACTCTAGAAAGATGCTTGTAAAAGTGCTGTTGCTCTGGAAACTTGAATTTCCTCACTAAAAATTCATGTAAAGGTCCGCATCAAAAAGCATGCGGACATAACAGCACTTTGTTTAAAGCTCTTTTGCAGTGAAAACATCTAAAACATTTTGCTACAATTTTAAGGAGCAAGATTTTTTATTTCGTTATAACTTTTTAAATTGCTATCACACAGTTGTCACATAGGTTGGTAAACTAAGGGGTTAAACTATGTCGAACTTGCCTTGGAGTTACGAACTTAACCTTAAGGATAACCTCTCACATTGTCGCTTGCTTTTTCTTCTTGTGGTATTTTTAATAAAAGGATAAGAGGTTAAGAAAAGTGACTGCAAAACTTCAAAAGTTTTCTTTATTCAAAACTGTTTTGAATTAAGCGTTAACTTTGACTTAACTTTTTATTCAGCCAATAGCAAGCAGCTATACCAGATCAAAGATCGCAATCTTCAATCTGATTCGTCAGAATTAAGGACACAATGTCTTAAGTTATATTAAGTTTAAGTTCAGTTATAATTACAATTGTGAACTCAGCTTTAAACTTAACTAGATTTACACATTTAGAAATACACTAAAAAATTTACAAATATTCATTTCTATTTCAATTTTGTTCTTACAAATGCTGTAAAAGTTCCCAATGCAGAAATTTCGATACATTTGTACAAAAGTGGCAGTAAAAAAACAATCAACGAACACAAAACATCAACTATAAATAAAGGAATATCTAAAACAATAAATAAAAATATTTGGTAAATGATATACAAAATGTAAATCACTGAAGAGACTAATGCCATAAGTAGCCACCACACAACATAGGCTAAATAACAAACAGGGATTAAAGGGAATGTTATAATTGTATAAATCCATCCATTGGTGTTAACTCCAACTATTGCTATTGTTATTGAGTAGTTTAAATCGTTGTTTTCGTCAATTTCGAGATAGTTGCCGTCTTCGTCTAGTTCCTGCAAAACAAATGTTTTTTTAAGAAAATTATTAATACTATATTTAGATTTTTTTAATTTTTACTTTAAATACTGAGTGGTCTAGATCAAGCTTTTCTTCTTTTAGCTTTTCTTTCAAGTGTTTGAGCTTTGTTTTGTGTTTGTCCAGTTTTATGAGAAGGTTTCGGTCACTTAAGATCACTCTAATCTCTACTTTTGCTGCAATTTAATAAAAAAAGAAATTATTATAATGATTTTATTAGAGTTTGCACAATGAATTTTTCTCTTATACTTTTAGTTGTAGCTTAAAACCTGCAGATACAAGAAAAAACTGTAACCTTAAGTTGTAACACTAAATTAATAAACAGCAAAACCAATCAAAAGCTCCCAACTATTTACAATCTAATGATGTCTTAACATGGCGCCAACACATCAACAATCAATTTCACATCATTTCTGTACTACATATTCCACTTTTAGGCTTATTTTATTGATAAAACGTAAAGGAATGAAACTGCTATCACTTTATAAAATTGTATGTGTTTAAAAACCAGTGATTTTGCTATTGTTGCATGTAACTTGTGATAGTAAAGAAAAAATACACCATGCAAACAGAAGTTGGGGTGTTTTTCCTGACACTAATTTTAGTTAATCTTAACTTATAATTTAAAAGGAAAAAATGCCTTGTGCAAACTTATACTATTTATTAATTTAAATGGGTAAATTTACGTTGGAATATAGATGGTGGAGAAGGTGGTAGTAAGTTCCCATTCCCACAGTTGCAGTTGCAATTCGCTGGATGTATTTCAGCTACAAATGAATTAATAAGGAATAAAAGGATTACTCCAAAGGTTATGATGATAATGCAACAGTGGATTGCATTTAAGTTGTTCATGGTAAAATTGCAGTATGCAATGTTGGTTCTGCATCCTGCAAAATGGAAAAAGATGGTTGATAATACAGTTCACAAGTGATATGGAGAACACTTCCTATGTACACAACTGAAGTGGAATGTGATAACCAGGTAAAAACGAGTGGTTAACCTTCTAATTTACATAGATTGGATTTTCTTTTTCCCTGTTCAATTCTTTAGGGAGAAAATCATTTTCCAGTTCACTTGTGAAGCAGTTATTCTCTCACCTATTTCAAATGTGCCAACCTTTTGGTCGCGGCCTGAAGTGCCAACACGAGTAAAAGCTAAAGAATAAAAATTAAAAATATAAAATATTTAAAATACTAAAAAAAATATTTAAAAAATCTATACCTGCACACGCGGACATTATTTCCTTGCTTTATTTTAATTCGACATTTATTATCTGATTAAAAATTCTCCAATCGTATTCTTATCAACTGCTTACTTATAATATTTTTTTTTAAATAAGTTCAAATCCGATTTTTCAGCTTTAGCCACTTCAATTTTAATACTAAAAAATTTAAAAAAAATTATTAGATTTTTATGACTTAAAAATAAAATTACTGTATATTTGAGTTATTTATATACAGTGGAACCCGTTTATAACGTACTCAGTTATAGCGTAAACCCTGTTATAACGTAACGTTTTTTGTTTCCCCGGTTATGTGTTATTAGATACCGGTACTCGGTTATAACGTCATTCTCAAGCCGGTCCCTTGAGAAACGTTATAAACAGGTTCCACTGTATTTCAATATCTTACCTTTATTGGTTATTTCCTATATCTAAATCTACGTGGCACAGTAAATGTTTGATAGAGAAACCAGAAATCTACTGCTGTCAAGTTATATTTTGCGAGCACGCCTTGAAAGTTGAACCGGTTCCAAGAAGTCAGGATGGCAGGATATGATGCAATTTGGGAAAATGAGGGGAAAAGTGATACAATTTGTGTCTGCATTTGTCTGCCATCATGCGGCAATTATTTGAAATTGCCACGAGGTCATTTTTTACAAGTCAAGATAGTTTACAATGTAAAAAAGTGACCTTTACTTTCGAACTATACCACAGGTTTTAAGTAACTTGAATTTTTGAAGTGGAGACTAGTTTAATTTTAAGCACGCGCTAACAAATTAATTATAATATTAATCAAAATCAAAAGTAAGTGAAATGCAAATTAAAATTATATTCGAAAACAATCTGTGTAAAAGCATCATTCATAAACAACAACAGTGAAACAATAAATCATGCTATTAAAATTTTTCACTAATTACAACGAACATAAAATATATTTAATGTGAATTTCATGTGTTCTTAATTATAATTGTTCTTAAACGTTTTTTTTTTGTGGGTGAATGCTATGAATTTTGATCATAATTCAAATTTAAATATTTTTTATTATTACGGTTCAAATTTAATTTTTCACAGTGTGGTTGTGTATTACTTATAAATTTGGTTTTATTTATCTCCAGAAAGCAAAATTAATGTCAGTTAGACAGTTACAAAGGGAGTGAGTAAATACTGTATAAGAAACAGGCTTCCCACACTTCCAACTTCCAAGAGGGATTTTGTCGCTAGCTCAATAGGGAAAATTGGCACTGGAAACATTTATCTCTTTTTTCTAATAGATAGCACTGGTTTTGCAGATTTGTCAAAACGTTCAAAATCTCTATAATCTCTATACTATTGAAGAGAATTTGAATTATTAATAATAATAAAAAAAAAAACAACACTCAATCACAGAGCTCAATTGTGATGACATCACATCTTCCACACCTGTTGGAATCTATGGAGTGCAAGATTAAACATGTTGAAGAGTTTACAGTGAAGCTACTCAGAGCTTAAAGCTTAATGCTTGAGAAGGTAAGGGCAGAAAATTAAAAAATTTGTATCAGCAGGCACTGATATTAGAATATTTTAATAAGTATACCTACCTCATTATCATTATATTAGAAAGATAGTGGTTGAATTTATAATTTTTAAAGCAAAAATAAAAATGTTTTCTAGAAGGTTATCATATGCAAAAATACTAGAGTGTGCAGATGGATGGGTGAAAGGAGGGAGTTTAGGAAAGAGTTCATAACTGAATGGAGAAAGTTCAGTAGAGAGAGTTATTAGGCAGACGGTGAGGTAAAGATTTAAGAAGAGTGGATGCACTATAATAGGTGGGTTCGTTTATTATTTACACGTGTGTAAAATCTAGTGCAAATAAGTGGTCTTGTGTAAATTTTTCATTTTTCTCGATCTATCTCGAAAAATAAAAATAGCCGCCAAAAGTGTGTAAATCTTGTTATAAACTAGTTTAAAGGATAGTTACACAAGTGCAAATAATAAACGAACCCATCTACTGTATTGTATATTTTATACAGCTTTGATTTCATAAATCCAATATTTAGTTTCAAATCTGACTTGAAAGCCAATTTTAGATGTCTGGATTTACAGTGTGGGGGTGTAAATAACTGGAGGGAGTTTAGAAGAGAATGGATGGCAGGAAGAAGGGAGTTAAGGAGAGAGTTGGGAGAAAGAAAGAATTTAAATTCTGTGGATTTTCATGTGTTTAAATTTTTAAGTAAAAAAAAATATTTTTGTCTAAGTGGAAGGTATCAGAAGGAGGAATGGTGGTTGAGTGAATATAGGAAAGGAATGGTTAGTTGGCTGAGTGAACGGAGTCAATGGGTGGTTGGGCGGGTGAAAGGAAGGAATTTAAAAACAAATCCATGACTGAAAGACGAGAGTTGAGAAGAGAATGGATGAGAGAAGAGTATGGTTAGGTTTATAAATAAGACAAACGAGTAAAAAGAGAGAGTTAAAGGGAGAGTCGACAAGAAGAGCGATTGGACAATTGAGTGGGTGGCAAGAGGAAGGAATAAATGTTTGTATGCTTGTAGAAATAGAATTTTAGAGGGCCTACATGACTCTGAGAAGAGTGTTCAGAAGAGTTCAGAAGGGTGGGTGGGTGGTGAATAAGACGGGAGTAGATGGATGAAAAACGTGAGTTAAAGATATAGTTGGGAGAAATAAAAAAATCCAAATTCTGCGGACCTACCACTGGTTACAACTTGTTATTCATAAATCTGGTTTTATTTATCATCAAAAAGGAAATTTAACAACGATTAAAAAAATACAAAATTTTGTTCCGTATTATGATTGATAAAATACATTTGTATTGAAAAAGAGAATTTTTATTTTTGTATGTATGTTGATGATCTCAAAGACAAAATTCATGATGATTTATAATTTTTTTGCAAGGTTCCAAATGGCATTTTTGACTTCACTTCTGAATGCTTTCTTATTTTCCGATTTCACGCGGGATAACACAGGATAAATTATATCCATGACAAACCTGCTGTCATCATCGTCGATGACTTCGCGAGTGGCAATTTCGCTCGTGGCCATTTCTCTCGTTGCCATTTCGCTCGCAGGCTTTCTTTTCTTGCTGCAATTAATTTTCACTACCGTATTGATATGTTTGTCCGGCTTTACTACAGTTGTTTCTTAAAAACAGAAAATTCATTTTATTGAGAGTTCATTAATAATAAATTGCTATATCATACACAATGGTGTGACTTTTGCTTACTAATTTCTTTAGACGACTGATCATTGTCGTCAGAAAAAAGATTATTGCAATCTCCCGTGGCAACATTTTTGGCGTTATTGGTTGTCGTGTTGCCTGTAGAGAAAAATATGTGTTTTATTTTTGTTTGAATTTATTAACATTTCCGTTATCATTTAAAAGAAAAATGTTTTCGCCATTTATTGATGTACTTTTGTTTGGGAATTTTCTAATTTGATAGAAATTCTATACGAAAGGTGTTTTAAAATTATTGACCCCTTTTGGCCATTTAACAGTTATTTTCTAAGTCAGAAAGTTTTTTTTTTTCTCAAAATCTTAGGTTGTTAGCTTTAATAGAAAAAAGGTATGGCCGAAAAACCCAAACACGATCACTGCTCAGACATCCACTGAAAAACTGGTCATTTCAATAATCAGCTATATAAAAAAAAAAATTGAATTTCTATATGCTTCCTAAGCCAAAACACATTTTAAAAAATGTCATTTCATCTACTGCGTTACATTTTATGTTTTATATCAACTTAAAAATTTTATTTTTAACATTAGCAAAATTATAATTGTGGTTAATCACAAAGTTTGATAAGGTAAATACTGAATTTTTAAATTGACAGAAAAACCAAACTCAATTGCATACATCAATCAATGTTTGAATTCTTTCAAAATTGAGACACCAGTTGGTGCTGAGCCATAGTATGAGTCATTTCCCGCCATTTCCAAAAACCTCATTCAAACACAAAGAAAAGAACAGCTAAGAATAATTTGTATTAATTACGTATTTAGAATTTAATAAAAATACTATTTACCAGCATTGAAATTTCCGCCGATCGACTGATCCCTGCCGGCGTTGCCACAATTATCGATACCTAATAACCGAAAAATAAATTAAAAAGAAATTTATTTCTTCATGTAAAAAGCTCTTACGTGCTCCTGTCTTGTCACTCATCTTAATGAACTTGTAGATAATGCCGAAAATTATCAGTATGATTAGACCTAAATAAATTAAATAAGAAATGTTACAAAGTGGCGAGCCGAGGTCAGCTCGCGAGCAAACCTCGGT